>PVHX01028042.1:0-18600 GCA_004024805.1 Geosciurus inauris | reverse complement strand
TGAAGTGAACAGAGAGCCGACATCCTGGGAACAAATCTTTGCCACCCACACATCTGATAGAGCACTAATCTCCAGGATATATAAAGAACTCAAAAAACTTAACACCAAAAAAACTAACAACCCAATCAATAAATGGGCCAAAGAGCTGAACACAAACTTCACAGAAGAAGATATACAATCCATCAACAGACATATGAAAAAATGCTCAACATCTTTAGCAATCAGAGAAATGCAAATCAAAACTACCCTAAGATTCCATCTCACGCCAGTCAGAATGGCAATTATCAAGAATACAAACAACAATAAGTGTTGGCGAGGTTGTGGGGAAAAAGGCACGCTCATACATTGCTGGTGGAACTGCAAATTGGTACAACCAATTTGGAAAGCAGTATGGAGATTCCTTAGAAAACTTGGAATGGAACCACCATTTGAGCCTGCTATCCCACCCCTTGGTCTATACCCAGAAGACTTAAAAACAGCGTACTACAGTGCTGCAGCCACTTCAATGTTTATAGCAGCTCAATTCACAATAGCTAAACTGTGGAACCAACCTAGATGCCCTTCAATAGATGACTGGATAAAGAAACTGTGGTACATATACACAATGGAATATTACTCAGCAATAATAGAGAATAAAATTATGGCATTTGCAGGTAAATGGATGGAGTTGGAGAATATCATGCTAAGTGAAGTAAGCCAATCTCAGAAAACCAAATGCCGAATGTACTCGTTGATAAGTGGATGCCGATCCATAATGTGGGAAAGGACATGGGAACAATGGTGGATCTCTGTTCACAGGGGTGTAAGGGGGGAGGGAGCATGGGGACAGCAAGGGTGATGGAATATGATGGTCATAATAACCCTAACTTTACGTATGACTGCATATATGATGTGATTCTATACAACTTACAACTAGAGAATTGATGTTATCCTCTATCTATGTACAATGAATCAATTTACACTGTTAACATGTAAGCCTAAATAAAACAAACAAACAAAAATCAACTGTAGAGTTGTTAAAACAGATTCCTGGGCCCTAGTTCCAGAGATTCTAGATCAGAAGTGCCATATGACCTATCAGTTCCATTCCTACTCCCAAGAGATTTGAAGACATAATTCCACACAAGAACTTGTATAACAACATTCATAGAAGCATTATGCACAAGAGTCAAATATTGGAAATCACCGAATGTGCTCTAATTGATGAATGTGTGTGCACAATGTATGGTATATCCATACAATGGAATAGTATTCAACCATAAGATGAAATAAAGTATTGCTAGATCCCCAGCATGGGTAGCCTTGAAAACATGATGCTGAACGAAAGTAGCCTATCACAAAAAGATACGTATTATGTAATTTTAGTTATATGAAATATCCAGAAGAGGCAGAAGGTAGTTTAGGTATTTGCCCCGGAAGGTAGGAGTGCAGAGAATGAATGAGAATGAGTGTGGCTTTGTTCGTAGGTCACAAAAATGTTCTGGAATTAGAGGTGATGGTTGCGAATAAACCATCTTGTGAATAAACTAAAACCACTAAATTGTATATTTTAAAACAGTGAATTTTATAATATGTGAATTATATCTCAGTAAGAAAATAAGCAAAATATACAACCCTCAGCATCTGACCTAATCTGGAACTAGTTCTCAGAACATGATTTTGCCCTGATGTAGAATGCAGAAGCGATTGGATGCAATAACGTTATTATTAGTGACTAGACCAGCCTGAAAGAGAGCATTGGGCTTCTGTGGAAGTGTTCGAAAATGCTCCTAAGGTTTTATATCTTAACTTTTAGGTAAATTCTGTTCTTGTAATAGTGTTCTATTAAATTAAGCAAAAAAGAAAAAAACTACAAAATTTACATTGATGTATATCAGAAGTGTTTAAAATGTTTGTGAGTTGGTCAGTTTTTGGTCAGTTTAAGCTATTGAAAAATGGATTTAGCCAGACACAGTGGCACACGCCTGTAATCCCAGTGGCTCTGGAGGCTGAGGCAGGATTGTGAGTTCAAAGCCAGCCTTAGCAAAAGCAAGGTGCTAAGCAATTCAGTGAGACTCTGTCTCTAAATAAAATACAAAATAGAGCTGGGGAAAAAAAAGAAAAAAGAAAAAAGTGGAAAAGAAAAGAAAAGTGGTTGAGTGCCTCTGAGTTCAATCCCTGGTACCAAAAAAAAAAAAAATGGAGTAAGTGTATAAGGGAGCTGAGAGACTCTCCTTGAGGCCCAGAGACCAAGTAGACAGGGACCAGGCTTGGCAACAGTCCCCTGGTGGGCACAGGCATCAGATCCCACTGGGGCTGGGCCCAGGACCTGCAGCAGCAACCCCTAAAAGGTGGTGGCTCTTGGCTGGCTTCATCATGATCTCTTCAGAATCTGGGGACTCTGTGGGTACCTCTGGGGAGGCTGAGGCAGGAGGATTGTGAGTTCAAAGCCAGACTCAGTAAAAGCGAGGCACTAAACAACTTGGTGAGACCCTGTCTCTAAACAAAATACAAAAATGGGCTGAGGTTGTGGCACTCAGTGTTTGAGTGCCCTGGGTTCAATCCCCAGTACCAAAAAAATAAAGACCAAACTGTGTCAGTAAATTAAGTGCACTACCGTGGGGCTCTTGAATCAATGACAGGCATGGGCAGGCTATTTTGAATGACTGATTTATCAAAAAATGAACGAGACCAGAAACAAACCAATACCTCATGGGAAGAATTTATAGCACGTTTTGTGTTTGTGATCAGAATGACTGCGGATGTGGTGAAGTCAGAGTGTGTATTGGCAGCCACAAAATAGATTTGGGTTTTTGTCTTGCAAAATTTATCTGAACTTCGTGGCTCTATTCACACAGCCCAGAGATTAAGTCATCACCTTCAGGGGATGGCTAAATTAGAGAGAGAACATGCTGTGTCTAACTGGCAGGGGATGCTGAAGAAATGCTGAAATACAATTCTCTCATGGTTAGTTGGTGCTGGAAAGAATCAAAGCTGGAAAACACAGAAGGTTTAGAGAAAAAGGTTCCTGAGAACCACCATTTAACCCAGCTATCCCACTCCTCAGTCGATACCCAAAGGGCTTAAAAACAACATACTACAGTGATACAGCCACTTCAATGTTTATAGCAGCTCAATTCACAATAGCTAAACTGTGGAACCAACCTAGATGCCCTTCAATAGGTGAATGGATAAAGAAACTGGGTATAAACCAGGCATAGTGGTGCATGCTTGTAATCTCAGCACTTTGGGAGGCTGAGAGAGGAAAATTGTGAGTTCAAAGCCAGCCTCAGCAATAGTGAGGTGCTAAGCAACTCAGTGAGACCCTGTCTCTACATAACACATAAAATAGGGTTAGGGATGTGGCTCAGTGGTCGATTGTCCCTGAGTTCAATACCAGGTACCAAAAAAAAAAACAAAACAAAACAAAAAGAAAGAAAGAAACTGTGGTATATATACACAATGGAATATTACTCAGCATTAAAAGAGAATAACATCATGACATTTGCAGGTAAATGGATGGAGTTGGAGAACATCATGCTAAGCGAAGTAAAGCCAAATGCCGAATGTTCTCTCTGATAAGTGGATGCTGATCCATAGTGGGGGAGAGGGCATGGGAAGAATAGAGAAACTTTGGTCAAAGGGGAGGGAGTAGAGGGGAGGGGGCATGGGTGCAGGAGAGATGGTGGAATGCGATGGACAATAAGGCCCTAGGTACATATATGACTGCACATATGGTGTGACTCTATATTGTGTACAACCAGAGAAGTGAAAAGCTGTGCTCCATTTGTGTACAATGAATCAAAATACATTCTGCTGTCATGTATACCTAATTAGAATAAATAAAATTTTAAAAAGAAAAGGTTTCCTCAATGATAACTGGTTCTTCAAATACCTAAGAAGGCTGAACCAGAATCTGTGGCTGTACTTCTTGGGCTTTAATGAGAAGGCTGGTCCTTAGTAGGCATATGTATTAGGCTATTTTTTGTTGCCTTATTAAAATACCTGAGGCTAGGTGCTTTATAAAGTAAAGAGGTTGTTTAGCTCACAATTTTGGAGGTCCAAGAACAAGTCACCAGCTTCTGCATAGTTCTAGGGGGGCCTTCTGGTTATATCACAATATGGTGGATGGCATCATGGTTGGGGTATGTGCAACAGAGAAAGATCACATGGTGAGAAATAAAGCCAGAGAGAATCAGGGGCCAATCTTACTCTTTTTTTTTTTTTTTTTTTTGGTACTGGAGATTGAACTCAGGGGTACTTGACCACTGAGTCACATCCCCACATCCCCAGCCCTATTTTGTATTTTATGTAGAGACAGGGTCTCACTGAGTTGCTTAGCACCTCGCCGTTGTTGAGGCTGGCTTTGAACTCGCGATTCTCCTGTCTCAGCCTCCCTAAGTGCTGGGATTACAGGCATTTGCCACAGTGCCCGCCCAGCTAATCTTACCCTTCTTGTAACAACTAGTTATTGTGGAAACTAACTGGGTTTCCATAAGAATTACCTTAATCCTTTCAGAGGGCAGAGCCCCACTTTCAACTAAGCCCCACCTCTTAAAGGTCCTACCACCTCAGTAGTCCCACACTGAGGACCAAGCTTCCAGTACACAAACCTTTTGGGGTCACACTCAAACCGTATTCAAACCATAGCAGCATCTAATCCTTTTACATGGGCTTCAGTGTCTGAAAAAGAAGTGGTTTGAGAAGAATTAACCAATTTTTGCTTCCCAGAAGTAGTACTTTCTGCAGCTCCTTGGCCGGGCCTACCCTGAGATGCCTCCAAACCCACCAACACACGTGAGCTCCTTTATAGTTGCTCTTTAGTTTTTTGAAAGGAAGCATTTTTGGTGACCAGCATTGCATGCACATGTCAAGACCACAAGACTGAGGGGGCCTGGGACTCAGGTAAAGCTCTGACTGGCCTCAGTATCTGCTTAATTATTATTCCAGAATCCCAGATATTAATTCTGTTGTTCTTCCATGGCTCCTAGCCACCAACCAAATAAGATTCAAATTTGGAATCAGACACTACTGGATCTAGCACTACAATCCCACACTGTACCCTTTTTCAATGTCTACTACTTGGAGTTAGTGCACAATCCAGAGGTTAAGGATTGACATCATTTCAGACACCAGCCCAAGTTGGGGACTCCCCAGGCCACCTGCATGCCTAATCAATTGACTACACATTTGGGGATTCACACAATCCCCTCATGTTTGATAATTTGCTAGAAATTGTCACTAGCTCAGTGGGTCCTTTAGCTCATGCAAGATAGAAATCAAGTACTGCTGACAAAGGGAGGGTTGGTCAGAGTTGCACTGATTCACATAGCAAGGTGGCTACCCCACAGGCACAGTAACAAAGAGATCAGGGGATGAACAACATATACACCTTTTGGGGCTGGCAATTAACATATCCATAAACTATATTGCAATCTTTTATTGCACATCAAAAATGTGCCTAAAATTGTGTTATGTCTCCCCGCTGGGCATATCCTTTAGCATATAGATGCATTTAAATGAGGGTCTCTGTTACTTCCAGGCAAGCACATGTGGTTCAGTCTGCCTGCATTGGTTTCATGCTCTCCTGCTGTTTGTCTCAAATAATGCATGTAGTTGGGAAAGATCCTGCCATTCATCTGAAGCATTGGGCATGCAGTCCTTTTAACAGTCACTGATTTAACTTTAACCCTGTATTCCTGCCTTAGAATGACTCAACGAACAGTAAGTGCTATACTTCCTGTTACAGTTTATTATTATAAGGGTAGAAATCAGGACCAGCCAAGAGAAGGGATCCATAGGGCCAGGTCTGGAAGGACAGAGCTTCCATGTCCTGCCCCGTGGAATCAGGGTGCATCACCTTCCTAGAATATCGATGGACATTCAACTGAGCTTTGCTAGCCATGGTTTTTATTGAGGTTTCATTACGTAGGTGTAATTGATACATTGTTCATGGAATCATTGGTCATGTGACTGAACTCTATCTTCAGCCTCCTGCCTTCCCTGAAAGTCCTGCTGATTTTTCATCTGCCTCAGAGGCCCAACCATCTGATCACATGGTTGGTTTTTCTTTTTTTCTTCTTCTTCTTCTTTTTTTTTTGGTACTGAGGATTGAACTCAGGGGTACTCGACCACTGAGCCACATCCCCAGCCCTATTTTGTGTTTTATGTAGAGACAGGGTCTCACTGAGTTGCTTAGTGCCTTGCTGTTGTTGAGGCTGGCTTTGAACTCAGGATTCTCCTGTCTCAGCCTCCCAAAGTGCTGGGATTACAGGTGTGCGCCATGGTGCCTGGCACATGGTTGATTTTTTCTGATGGCTAACACTATCCAGGGGCCCACCATGAATTGGCTTATTAGCATTAACTCAGGTGTGGCTCTAGGTGCTCACTAGGAATAATAAAGACATATCACTTGGGAAATCCCAAAGTAAGTTGGAATTCTGAAAAGCTCCATTCCAGAAACCTACGACAGGGACCAGGAAAAGTCATTATTGTACAAGTGCTGGTCTACCTTTGGCTCAGGTCAGCCAGAGCTTTTTGTGGTTCTCCACATGTACCTGGAATTTTCCCACTCCAGTTCTTTTGCTTATACTGATTCCTTTGTCTGGAATTCCAGCCCTGAGTCTACCCATCCTCCAGGAAAGTATAATTATTCCCCTTTTAGATTAAAACACAAAACAAAACTTGAGGACTAGAGGGTTAACTACCTTTTCAAAGGCAATTGATTCTATGTGGTAAAACCTGGACATAAATCCAGGCCTTTTCTGAAGCCCCAACCTAAGTGATCCCACACTACCACCTGTCATTCCCACTAAAAGTGGGGTTAGAGCCAGGTGTTGTGGTTTAGGCCTATAATCCCAGCAGCTTGGGAGGCTGAGTCAGAAGGATTGCAATTTCAAAACCAGCCTCAGCAATGGCGAGGTGCTTAGCAACTCAGTGAGACCCTGTCTCTAAATAAAATACAAAAATAGGGATGGAGATATGGCTCAGTGGTTGAGTGCCCCTGAGTTCAATTCTCAGTTAAAAAAAAAAAAAAAAAAGTGGGCTTAGATAATATTATTGAAATCCCTGAAAGATCATTCTGTGATAATTCTCTCAGGAAAAATGGCCTAAAGAGCATAAAGCTTGCCCTCACTGCCATCTTGGGGAAGTCAAACTCCCCAACTCCTGGGCTGAGAGATACCCTTGGCTGCATGTAATAGAGAAACCCCCTCAAAAGACTCTGAAAACAGGAATTGGCAAGCATTTTCTGTAAAAGGCCTGAGACTAAATATTTTTAAGCTTTGCAGGCCCTAAGACCTTTGTCACAACAATTCACCCTCCTGTTGTAGCATTTAGTAATGTGTAGATGATGTGCAATGAATGGGCATGGCTATGTTCTAATAAAACTTTATTTATAAAATCAGACAGTGGGCCAGATTTGGCCCCCGAGTCATAGTTTGCCAATACCTCTTTAAAAGGTGCCCAATTTATGTGCGTGTGTGTGTGTGAGAGAGAGAGAGAGAGAGACTAATTCAAAGACATCCAATAACTTGGGACAGCTTTCTGGCAACTTTATCAATCAGTGTTTCTCTAAGTGTCCACCTATACTAGAACATTGTGGGAAGTTTTTAAAAACACACTTGACTCTTCTGCACATTAAAGTTTGAGAGCCCTAGTATAGAATTCCAGAATAGGGGTTGATGGTTTACAACCAAACCCTACCACACTGCCCCATTCTGCACCTCTGTGGCTAACAACAGTACTTGCCACAGGTCCAGGACTGAAGTCCTCCCCAAAGAATGTTCAGCAAAGCTGAAGCCTTCCTTGAGGACTCACCAATGAGTACCATGGAAGGCCTTGTCCCAAGAGCAATGTGTGAGGACAAGAAGTAGGTGGGATATTGACCATCTGCAATGGTTTTGTCCTTTTGGAGGCCCCTGACCCCTCTGAGAACCTGATGAAAGTTGGGTTTTTTCTCACACGTGGGGTGTGGCATGGACAACTAGGTCCCATGACCATCAAAATAAAGGGATGAGCCAGGACACAGTGGCCTACATCTGTAACCCCAGCTACTTACCTCAGCAACTTAGTGAGAATCTCTCTCAAAACAAGAAAGACTGGGGATATAACTCAGTGGTAAAGCACCCCAGGATTCAATCCCCTAAAATGAGAGAGAGAGAAAGGGAAGAAGCTGGAGCCCTAGCCAGACCGTGGTCCAATGAGTCCCTCTCATTGGCCTGAATCTGAGCAAAAGACGATAGAAGCCAGACAGAGGCCCAACTATGAAAGTGGCAGGTCATGAGAAGTCAAGCTTGGCTTGAGCTCAGCCTCCACCCTGGAATCCCTTGCTGGTGTCTTAGAACCTGCAGAGACCTCAGGCCTGCTGTTTAATGAATGGAGAGATTCTCCTTCCCTCCCTTTGAGACATTCCAGGCCTTTCCAGAGCCCACCCGGAACTTAAATAAGCACCCAACAGAGATGGCGAGATTCCATAACTAAAATAAACTTAAATAATATCCCAGAAAATTGTAAATTGTGTATTTAGGAATCGGAATGCATGAGGCAGGGTTTTCTCTTCCTCTATTATAGCTTTCATGAAAGGGAAACAAATAATAAAGCTCCCCCAGGCTAAAGTTAGAGTCGACATATAGTTTACACCAGAAAATATTCAGTTAGGTATCAATTTGGAATGCATGTACTTCCAATGTCAGATCCTGTCTGTGACCACAAGCTCCTTAAAGCCAAAGCCGAGAGCAGGAAGGCTCCTGTGTGGTCCAAATCCTCAGGAAGGGAGGGAAGTTGAATGTATCGAATGTTTACCATCTACCTGGCATGCAGCTCACGTCCTCTTACAACCTCCTCACCACAAAATGGTGAAATAGATTTTATTAGCTTCATTTTATGGTTGGGGAAACTGAGGTTTGGAATGTACAAGTAATTTTTTTTTTTTGTACTGGGGATTGAACTCAGGGGCACTCGACCACTGAGCCACATCCCCAGCCCTATTTTGTGTTTTATGTAGAGACAGGGTCTCACTGAGTTGCTTAGCGCCTCGCCGTTGCTGACGGCTGAACAAGTAATTTGCCCAACATCATGAGGGAATTAAACCATTAGGTGGAAGCCAATCTTTTAAAATCTTCATTTTATTTATTTTTATGTGGTGCTGAGAATCGAACCCAGTGCCTCACCCATGTGAGACCAGCACTCTACCACTGAGCCACAATCCCAGCCCCTTGAAGCCAATTTAGTTAGTGATTTATTCACCTAATGGCCTCTTTGCATCTTTCAACATCCTCATTTTCCTGAGTCTTTGGAGTACTCTAAGCTTTTATGAAAAGCTCAGCTAAGATGATATAGATATTTTTGTGTGTTGGGGGGGAGGGAGTTTACTGGGGATTGAACTCAGGGGCACTCAACCACTGAGCCAAATCCTCAGCCCTATTTTATATTTAGAGACAGGGCCTTGCTGAGTTGCTGAGGCTGGCTGTAAACTCACAATCCTCCTGCCTCAGCCTCCCAAGCCACTGAGATTAAAAGCAGGTGCCACTGCACTCAGCCCATCTGGGATATATTTTTAAAAGTTGTCTGCTAGGGGCTGGGATTGTGGCTCAGTGGTAGAGCGCTTGCCTCGCATGCGTGAGGCACTGGGTTCGATCCTCAGCACCACATAAAAATAAATAAAATAAAGATATTGAAAAAAAATAAAGATATTGTGTCCATCTACAACTGAAAAAATATTTAAAAAAAAAAAAAAGTTGTCTGCTAATTGCTCAAGTCCCACTGCTAGTGAGTAGAGCTGGGATTCACACCTAGTCTGGTCTGGTTGCTCCGCCTGTGACCTTGTGCTGCCCTTCTTCAATGAGAGGAGGAAGCCAAGATTGGCCTTGGAGCCGTGGTGGTGCACACCTGTAATCCCAGCACTTTGGGAGGCTGAGACAGGAGAATCGCGAGTTCAAAGCCAGCCTCAGCAACGGAGAGATGCTAAGCAACTCAGTGAGGCCCTGTCTCTACATAAAACACAAAATAGGGCTGGGGATGTGGCTCAGTGGTCAAGTGCCCCTGAGTTCAATCTCCAGTACCAAAAAAAAAAATGGCTGAAGGTAGGGGTCAGAGGCACAGTCTGAGCATCCACACGGGACCCTCCCGTGAGGATGCCCTGAGCCCCACCAAGGAGACAAGGGTGTTGCCTGCATTCTCTCTGGCTTTAGTCTTCTCTTTTGCCTATTGAGGGCAGGAGCAGATGCTCGAGGCAGAGGTCCCCAAATGCTGGGGCAGGAATGCTGTGCTTCAGAATCCCAGGTGTCACTCACAGCACAAAGATGCTTGGGCTGTCCTCTGGGCCAAATGGACCCAGATCTCCCAGGGCGGGAGCCCCGCAGCAGCATTAGAACCTGTTCGCTTGGTGACCTCATCATCCCAGGGTTGGGGGTGAGGTCTGGATGTCCTGTGTCACCTCCCTATACCTCTCCCTGGCCCTTGGGACTCAAATGAGTTGTAGGTTAAGGGAACCAGCTGCTGTCTCTGTGGCATACCATACCTCACCCATCCAGTCCTGCCCCCATTTTACAGGTGGTGAACATAGCTGTCCGGGGACTCCCAGATGATGAGGCCCCATCATCCCTTCCCAGTAGAGGACCATCTTCTGCTGGGAAGATGGGGCAGCCCTGCTAGGTTAACAAGCTACCTTGGCTTCTCAGGAGTTAATGCTGTCCCCCCAAATGTTACCAGCCTGAGGTGCTGCCCCACCCCCACCCCATGCTCCTGCCAGCCCTCACTTTAGAAGGATATTATGAGGATTAAATAAATCTCCACCCACTCTCAGAACAGCCTGAGCTTTTCATTTAAAGTATGTGCATGAATAATTGTTTAATGTTCGTCTCTTGCCGGATCACGGGAAATCCTAGGACCAGGCCGGTGTACACAGCCCAGAGTCTAATGAAGGGGCTGGCACTTAATGGGTACTCAAAGGTCCCTGGGGAATAAATGAGATGGGGATGGGTGCAGCCAGGAAAAGAGTCTGTTGTCAATGAGTCTTAATCGTCTCCTTTACTTCCCTAAAATAATCCCAGGGCAACCTCTAAAGAAGGTACTTTATTTTACCAGACATGCTAACAACAGTATTCATGCGATTTCCTTAAAATGAGAATCACTGCCACACACTCACTGGCCTTGTTGGTGGCCTTCTGGTGGGGACAGGTGTGGCTTCCTTGGTGGGTTAGAAGAAGCATAGATACTAGAACCTCGAGGGTTGGACCCCTGGCAGAACAAGATGGCACACTGTTTCAGCCTTCTGTGGCTGCAGAACACACCACCCCAAAGTTGAAAGCAAAAGACAACAGCCGTTTTACTAGGCTGGCAGATTTAGAGGGTGAAGAATTTGACCAGGGCCCAGCGGCGTGGCTTGTCTCTGCTCTACAAATCCTAAGGACTCATTTGGGAAGTGTCAAACAGCTGGAAATGGCAAGAAAGGCCAGAGGCTGAGATCATCTGGTGGCTTCTTCTCTCACATCTGGTGCCTGCACTGAGATGGCTCAGTGGGGACTGTCAACCAGAGTGTCTACACAGGGCCTCTCCATGTCCTGAGCTTCCTCACTGCTCAGGAGAGTTGAACTTGCATGAAGGCTCAGGACTCCTAAGTTAGCTTCCATGTTTCAGCTAAAAAGGAAAAAGCTGCTGGCCTATAATGACCTAGACTTGGAAGTCACATTGTGTCACTTCTCTGCAGTCTATTGATGGAAGCAATCACAAGCTTAAAGATACTGAAGGAATGAAGACATGACCATGGGTCTCAATTAGAGGAGTACCATAGAATTTGTGACTGTGTTTTAAAACTATCACTGTCACCCAATTCTTTTTTTTGGTGCCAGGGATTGAACTCAGGGGCACTCGACCACTGAGCCACATCCCCAGCCCCATTTTGTGCTTTATGTAGAGATAGTGTCTCACTGAGTTGCTTAGCAGCCTTGTTGTTGCTGAGGCTGGCTTTGAATTCAAGATCCTCCTGCCTCAGCCTCCCGAGCTGCTGGGATTATAGACATGCACCACTGCACCTGATAGACTGTCACCCAAGTCTAAAAAATTAGGAAAAAATGGTTACTGTCACAACAGTTGGTTGGAGTTGCATGTGCTGGAACCTGGAGCAGGACCTGGTTCAGGAGGAGGGCTCCAGAGTGGTAGATCAAGTCCCAGGCTCCTGGCTGATACTGCCACTCACTCATGGTGTGTGCCTTAAGCAAGTCCCTGCCACCATCTTGACTTGTGTCTCCCCAAATGACACCCAGGGAATAAAATCTTGCAAGACTGATGGCATCCCCTTCTTCCCATTTCCATGTCGTTGGAGCCCTTGGCTTTACGTACTTGCGTCCCCAGCTCACACTGAGGCAAAGCTCAGGAGGGGCAGGGGCACCAGTAGATGCTTTCCAACCATTTGGGGAAACAGCAGAGTAGAGAAGACTGTGTCCCTCTGTCCATCTGGAATCCTGAGGTGGTGGCAGCCCTGCTCCATCATGGCATCTGGGGTCAACAAGGCCCTCCCCAGGCCCTATAGAAATGGGAAATCAGCTGGTTTTCCTCCACTTCCTAGGAGGCCTGGAAGGTGGCAAGAGAGGCCTGGTGGCCTGGGAGGACCTCGCCTGCAGTCAGAGGGTACACAGGGCAAAGGCATGGGTTAATACACACCAACAAAATAGAATGACCATGCCCAAGAGGACAGCAAAGATGCAGCCAATGACCTTGGCTGGACTCTCCCCTCTTCCAGCCCCAACTCCTATGCCACAGAAGCTCCTGGAACTACAGAGCTGCCCTGGAGAGGGAGACGAGCAAATCCAGAATAGCTTGAATTCAAATAGGAATGACTGAATTTGGCTGCAATTTTATTTTATTTTATTTTATTTTTTGGTACCGGGGATTGAACTCAGGGGCACTCGACCCCTGAGCCACATCCCCAGCCCTATTTTGTGTTTTATGTAGAGACAGGGTCTCACTGAGTTGCTTAGCACCTCACCATTGCTGAGGCTGGCTTTGAACTCGCGATTCTCCTGTCTCAGCCTCCCTAAGTGCTGGGATTACAAGCGTGAGCCATCGCGCCCGGCTTTGGCTGCAATTTTAAATCAAAGTAAATTTCCTGCTCCCGGGCAGAATGGGGGTCTCAAAGAGAGATACAGGAGAACGAAGCTGTGATTTTTAGAAACACGACATTGTAGCTAATTCATTTCTTTCTGTTCAGCCAGTGGCTGGCTGAGATCTCAGGCCTTTTCAGCTATGACATCCACTGTGGCTCTGGTCCCTGGGCTATGTGACTTTGCCGCTGCAGCTACATCTCAAGGAACTGCAAAGTATGTAAAGGACACATCCCAGCAGGGCTCTGCCTGACCCAGCCCTGAAATGTGGTTTGTCCCTGAGAACTTCGGGCAATCAATAGCTTTAAGAAACCACTGTGTGCGGGCCCTGGGTTGGGCATTGGGCTGGGTCTGGGGATAGTCAATCAAATAGACCCTGGCCTCCTCTTCAACCTGTTTACAATCTTGTGGCAATAAACAGAAGCCACATGTCCTAGGTCCTTAATTAGGATTTGCTCCTGATTGCTTTTATTATGAATTGGCATCAGTGCACCTTGGGCCAATCAGTTGACAAATATTTATTGAACACTCCCTTAGGTACTTGGCTCTGTCTCAAGTGTCTGGGACACATCAGTAAACAGACAATACAAACATAAAGAATGGCCCTTGAAAGTCTGTTTTTATCTCTATCCATCTCAGTCCCAGGGAAATAGGTGTTAGTGCTTCAAGCTGATCGACCAAATGACAGATTTTAATTTTAAGGCATTTCCCACCAGTACCCTCCCCCTGAACTTCCATCTCCCCCTTTGATCCTCAGTCAAGGTCAACTTCAAAAATCCCTTGGTAATCAGCCCGGAGCTTGCAGGCCCCAGACAGTCCTTCAGTGGCTTGTGGGAATGTCCCAAGAAGAACATTTTTTTGTTGAAAGAATGCTGGGAGTTTAATTATTGTGTGGCCCATGGAGGTGATTTTCATTCATCGGAGTGGAGCCCAGACAGACCCTAGGAAGACCTGTTGTGCAAGGCTTCACCGCCGCAGCCTGCTCTGCTCTGTGCGGGCAGGACGAGCCTGAGGGCCTGTGCCCTGGGCCCGGACAGCAAGAATGCTTTCAATGCCTCCTCGGCATGTGGCCTTGGTTTTACCACTGGCCACTGTGGGCAGTTTAATTAACAAATGTCCACTGCTTGTCATTTGTCATTAGCTAAACAGGAGGGGTGGGAGGTGGGGGCAGCCTAGAGGGCAGGGAAGGCTCTCTCCTAGCAAGGTGCGTGGATAAATTAAATTTTTCCCCCATCAAGACCAAGGGCCAGGTCCTGTCCGGCAGCTCCATGTTGTTCGGAGGCCAATCTCATCTTCCTGGCAGGGCCAGGGGGGGCAGCTGGTGGGGGCTTTCACCAGTGATTGTTTTCCCTGTCGCATCTCAGTGAAGGACTGTGTTGTGTGGTGCGAGTGAGGAGGACAGAATGGGCCAGGGGACTGAATCCCAGCCAGGTTACAAACTGAAACTCTTCAGTGGATCCAATCTGAGGTTGGATTATTATTATTACTATTATTATTATTTTGCTTCAAAAGTGGCTGACACATTGGAAATTTTTATGTAAAATCTGGGTTTCTGGATTCTCTTGAAAAAGGAGGATGTAACAAAGCCAAGGTGTCTTTTTCAGCATGGCAACAAGTAGCTGATGACCAACCTATGCAGGGAAGCCACGTGAGGATGTGTGTGCTGTGTACTGCACAAAGGCACCTGGCAGATGGAGTAAATACAGGCCAGGTCCAAAGCAGGCTGTCCTCTCAGCAGAGGCCAGGTAGGCAGGTGGGGGCCTTCCTCTTCATCACTGCCACCTCCACTTCCATGCCTGCCTTACTCCAGCCGCCCTTGTTCATTGGTGTTATCTCCCTGAGCTTAGTAAGCACACGACATTTTGACTCCTCGTGTATTCAGGACACTGTTCCACCTCCAATACGTGGGGAACTCCTCTTCATCCTTCAAGGATCAGCTCAACTCATAAGAGCTACCTGGTGGTTCCCCTCTGTCTGTCTTCAACCCCCCACAACACACACAACACAACACACATGTACTTGACTCTGTTAATGGATTCTGTTTCCCATGAGCTTCAAGACCCTTGAAGACAAACCCTACTCATTTCTGCTCCGCTTCTGACAGGCACATAACAGGAACATCAGTGAGGGTTGAAGGGACAATTTTATGGCCAAGTTTACAGCAGGCAAAGGAGGCTCCCAAGAAGCTGCCTGAATTCCCAAGCCAGGAAGATCAGGAAGAGGTAACAGGTTTTGAACTTTGGGGTTTCAAAATGAAACCTGGACCCCCAGGTTTCCTTTCTTTTTTTTTTGGTACCAGGGATTGAACTTGGGGTACTCGACCACTGAGCCACATCCCCAGCCCTATTTTGTGTTTTATGTAGAGACAGAGTCTCACTGAGGTGCTTAGCGCCTCGCCGTTGCTGAGGCTGACTTTGAACTCGCAATTCTCCTGTCTCAGCCTCCCAAAGTGCTGGGATTACAGGCGTGTGCCACTGTGCCCCGTGGCTCCCAAGTTTCCTTTCTTGGCCCTTACTTGAAAGCTGTATGGGGCACATGAAATCTTGAACCACACTGATTTGGGGGTTTCTTTTGGCCACACAGTTGAGTGTTTCTGATTAGTCACGTTTTGCTTGTTCTGATGTGAAGAACTAGCCAGAGCCTTCCCAGCCCCTGCTGAGACCACGTTCAAAAAACAGACATGGCATAGCCAACAAAGCCTGCAGGGAAGACACAGGTGCCTCCCTCTGCAGAGCAATTTGAGGGGCTTATAATTGGAAATATATCCCCTCTCCTGGTAAGATTCAGCCTGAAATTTCTGCAACTAGGAACAAAAGGTAGCTGGGAAGCCGGATGTGGTAGCACACACCTGTAATCCCAGCAGCTCCAGAGGCTGAGGCAGGAGGATCGTGAGTTCAAAGGCAGCCTCAGTAAAAGCGAGTTGCTAAGCAACTCAGTGAGTCCCTGTCTCTACATAAAATACAATGTATTTTATGGGGATGGGGATGTGGCTCAGTGGTCAAGTGCCCCTGAGTTCATCCCCTGGTAACCCCTCCAAAAAAACGTAGCTGAGAGTGGTGGTGCACACTTGGAATCTCAGTGCCTTTGGAGGCTGAGGCAAGAGGATCCCAAGTTCAAGGTCAGCCTCAGCAATTTAGTGAGACCCTCAGTAATTTATGGAAACCTTGTCTCAATAAAATAAAATAAAAAAGGGCTGGAGGTGTAGCTCAGTGGTAGAATACTCCTGCTTTCAATCCCCAGTATAGAAAGAAAGAGAGAGAGAAGAAAAGAAAAGAAAGAAAGAAAAAGAAAGAAAACCTTCCTTCTGAGAATCAGAGAGGGCTGTTCTGGGAAAGGAGACTTGCTCTGCTCCTAACTATTTCCCACTAAGGTTAAATGACTGGTAGAGAATTCTTCCCTGAATACTGGTTTGGTGACAGGACAACCCCCCCCCAAAAAAAAACTCTAAGAGAGCCCCAAATTCTGAAAGGGGGCTCATAACCAGGAAAGAGGTGCCCAAAGAGAAAGCTGGAGTTTCAGAAACCAAAGTCAGCTCAGATTTTACCTGGAGCCTGGGGCTGGGGAGGTCACAAGGACATAAGGGAACATCAGGTCTTGTCTATCCAAAGCCGACACTGAGACTTCTGAATAGTGATTGTAAACAGGAGTAACCAGACCCCTGGGGATGTCAGAAACAGCAATATTGGGTGCGTAGATGCACAATGGGTGGCATGGTGTGTGGACTGTGCAGGAACAGGGCAGGTAAAGAGGATTCATCCCATGTGCATTTGCTGTGGACTCAGTGTGGCAGGGAGCTGTGCCACGTCCCAGGTACAGACTGACCTTACCAAGGTATCATCGGTTCCCCATGGAAAGGCAAATCTCCAGCTGCCCATCCATAACATTTACTGTGCAGTGACATGAACTTGAAGTTCATGCCCTGAAGGTAACCTCAAAAATGCTTGCAAGTTGGGGTACAACCCCCTGTCTAGGCAAGAATACCATGAGCCGGGCAGAGCTCCACTAATGTCTCAGGGTGGCCTTCCTGGACCCCCTAATTTTAAATTGCACTCCTATCCTCTTGCCCTGATGATTTTTCTCAGCCCCACTTACTTCCTTCTCCCAGATGTTTTACAGTAGTCCTCCTCATCCATGGGACTACATCTGGAGACACCTAGCGTATGCCCAAAACTGAGGAGAGAGTATTAATCCCTTAAAATACTATTTTTTCCCTACACACATCTATGAAAAAGTTTGATTTATAAATTAGACACAATAAGATATTAATAACTAGCAGGGCGCGGTGGCGGAAGCCTGTAATCCCAGCAGTTAGGGAGGCTGAGACAGGAGATTTGCCAGTTCAAAGCCAGCCTCAGCAACGGTGAGGCGCTAAGCAACTCAGTGAGACCCTGTCTCAACATAAAACACAAAATAGGGCTGGGGATGTGGCTCAGTGGTTGAGTACTCCTGAGTTCAATCTCCAGTACCAAAAAAAAAAATTAGTAACTAATAAAATAGAATAATTATAATAATATTTGACAATGGGAGTTATTTAAAACTTGTGAATTATTTTATTCCAGAATTTTCCATTTAACTGCAGCTAACTATGGGTAACTAAAACCACAAAAAGCAAAATTGAGTTTAGGGGGGGACTAATGTATTTATCCACATTTATTGTCTGTTTCTTTCAGTAGAATGTTTCTCCATAAAATCATTTACATATAATAAACTGTATTTATCATTTAAAGCGTACAGTTCTGAGTCTTATCAGATGTCTATACCTGTAAAACCACCACCACTACTAAGTTACCAAGAACACCCTCCAGCCCTCCCCAAAACCACAGTCATTCCCACGCCAATTTCCTGTCTCTACCCCCACCCCAGGCAACCTCTGATCTGCCTTTTGTCACTATAGTTCAGTTTAATAGCAGAAATTTCTATCCATTTTGTTGATTTCTGTGTCTTCAACATGTAAGATGGTGCCTGGCATGTAGTAGCCACTCAATGCGTCCTTGCTAAATGACTGCATTTACAAATTCAGGGGTTGGGGTTGTAGCTCAGTGGCAGAGCGCTTGCCTAGCATGTGTGAGGCACTGGGTTCGATTCTCAGCACCACATATAAGTAAGTAAAATAAAGGCCCATTGACAACTAAAAAAAATATTAAAAATAAACAAAAACAAATGCAGAATTAGAGATGATTAAGATCTGTCTTCTGTCATCAAGCAGTTCATCCTTAAGGGAAAGAGACCTGTGTAAACAATAGTTACAATCTGTCCATTGTTCTCCAACCTCCACAAGACCTCTGGAAATGGTGGGGTGAGAACACACACATTTAAATAGCAGAAGCCGGGCGCGGTGGCTCACGCTTGTAATCCCAGCACTTTGGGAGGCTGAGACAGGAGAATCGCGAGTTCAAAGCCAGCCTCAGCAAGGGCGAGGCACTAAGCAACTCAGTGAGACCCTGTCTCTACATAAAACACAAAATAGGGCTGGGGATGTGGCTCAGGGGTCGAGTGCCCCTGAGTTCAATCCCCGGTACCA
>PVHX01028041.1:0-18604 GCA_004024805.1 Geosciurus inauris | reverse complement strand
TTGAGTTCATACTGGTTTTCACCTATTAGTGCATACGTTCCATTAAGGAAATGATAGTATTTTCGGTACACTAAATACTTCTTGCACAAGAATGAAATAAAGATGAATAATTTCATTTTTTAAAAAATATTTTTGGTACCAGGGATTGAACTCAGGGGTACTTAACCACTAAGCCACATCTCCAGCCCTATTTTGTGTTTTATTTAGAGACAGGGTTTCACTGAGTTGCTCAGCGCCTCATTGTTGCTGAGGCTGGCTTTGAACTTGTGTCAGCCTCCCAAAGTGCCAGGATTACAGGCATGCGCCACTGCGCCCAGCAAGATGAATAATTTCTAGAGTCATATGTCAAAGAAACTGTGATGGAAGTAGAAATAATACATTAGCAATTCTGGGTTTTATTTGAAGCCTTGCAATTAACCCATTGTGTAATCCTTCTGCAAGTTATACAATTTCATTACTTTTACAATAGGCACATTATCTATTTGTTAGGATAGTTGAAATAATCTAGTAAAATACTGGGTAGACGTTTCTGAAAAATTTTTCATAGCTATATATAAAGTAAAAGAGTATCAATTAGAGCAGAGTAGGGGCTCTTGTAAATGCAGCAAAGGCAGGCAGAGCATTGTACCTGTCCACTTATTCTAACCTCAGTGCCAGGCACATGGTAAGTCTTCCAGAAATATCTGTTTTGAATGGATGAAGAAATGCTTTAGGTCTTCCCTTTCTTTCAGCTAGAATCACTATAGAAATTATGTTTGACATATTAAATACTTATTTGGAGAACCACATAATATGAAAATGAGAATAAGAACAGGTCCTTGAGAACAGATGTTGAAGAAGATTTTATGCAGAGATTCTAAATCTGAAAAACTTGGAGCAATTTAAACTACTTTAATTTTCTGAATGTAAGAATCTACTGACTTTTTTAAAAAATATTTTTTAGTTATACATGGACACAGTGTCTTTATTGTGTTTATTTATTTTTATGTGGTGCTGAGGATTGAACCCAGTGCCTCACACATGGGAGGCAAGCACTCTGCTACTGAGCCACACCCTCAGCCCATCTACTGACATTTTTTAAAAGCTCCCAATGAGAGTGTTTTCACCCTTCATTTCACCAATATACATCTTAATAAGGATTTTTTTAAAATACGTTTTTAGTTGTAGATGGACACAACACCTTTATTTATTTTTATGCGGTGCTGAGGATCGAACCCAGTGCCTCACACTTGCTAGGCAAGCCCTCTACTACCGAGCTATAACCCCAACCCAATATGGATGTTTTCAATCATTGTCGTTCTTATGTTTGCCTTGAAATATGATCGTGAGATGCCAAACAAGTTTTTCAAGTATAAAAATGACTTGCATTTTCTAGTTCACATTACTCTTCTCTCAAGGACTTAAAGATGCTTTGAAAGACTATTAAGCTTTACTATACTTCCCTAACCCTTTATTTCTAGAATCTGACCTGTACTTCCTGCTTTTTAGCTGAATACCAAAGAAATATCAACTTCTCCCAAACAACATATTATTCACAACAGCCAAAAGGGAGAAGCAACCCTAGTATTCTTTCACAGTAGAATGGATAAGCAAACTGTGGTATACACATAAAATGGAATATTATTCAGCCTTAAAAAGGAAGGAAATTTTGACACATGCTACAACATGGATGAACTATGAACATATTCATGCTAAGTGAAATATGCAATTCACAAAAGGACAAATATTATGTGATTCCACTTATACAAGGCAGCTAGAGTAGTCAAATTCATGGAGACAGAAAGTGGAATGGTGGTTGTCAGGAGCTAGAGGTAAGAAGGAATGGGGAGTTCGTGTTTATTGTGTACTGAGTTTTCATTTTGCAAGATGAAAAAGTTCTGGAGGTGAAGGGTGATGACGGTTGTGGAGTGATAGGAATGTATGTAATGTCACAAAATCACACACATAAAATTTATGTTTATATTTTATTACTATTTTAAATAATAAACAACATATTTTCTCCAATTAATCTATTTCTCCTCCAACATAAATTTCAGTGGTCATCTAACTCACTTCACATGCCAAATCCAATCACAAAATTCTGTAGAGTCTTACTCCGAAAGTATTCATTCCATTTCCAAGGATACCACCTAAGTTTGATTCTTACCTCTTACCTCCATTACTATTTTCCTAAGCCATCCTCCACATTGCCTTTAGAATGGTCTTTATAATACAGATATAATCACACCACTCTCCCTTCTAAGAGCCTTAAAATAATATCTATAATAGTAATATTCATAGAACAAAATCAAACTTCTTTTTATAGAAAGGATAAAAAAATAGGTCTTCAGAATAAGACTTATTCCTTTACAGGCTCATCTTTTTATTATCTATCTATCTATCTATCTATTTATTTATTTATTTATTGGTACTGGGGATTGAACTCAGTGGTACTTGACCACTTAGCCACATCTCCAGCCCTATTTTGTGTTTTATGTACATACAGGGTCTGACTTGCTTAGTGCCTCGCCATTGCTGAGGCTGGCTTTGAACTTGTGATCCTCCTATCTCAGCCTCCCAAAGTGTTGGGATTACAGGCATGTGCCACTGTCTCTGGCTCATCTGTTTATTTTTAAATTTTTATTTTTTTGAACCCGGGGATTGAACTCAGGGCCACTAGACCACTGAGCCACATCCCCAGCCCTATTTTGTGTTTTATGTAGAGACAGGGTCTCACTGAGCTGCTTAGTGCCTTGTCATTGCTGAGGCTGGCTTTGAACTCACGATTCTCCTGTCTCAGCCTCCCAAAGTACTAGGATTACAGGCATGCACCACCATGCCTGGCTCAGGATCATCTTTCCTAACCTGTTTCACAAGTGTTAGTCATTCGGATCTTCTCAGTTCCTTGAACACTCCATGTTCTTTTGTGCTTCAACACATACCTCACATAGAATGCCCTTCTCTCCTTTACTGATATGGATAGTTCCTACTGTTCCTTTCCAACTTAGATCCAACAGCCAGTTCTCAGAATCTACTCTAATCCATTACTCTCTTTCTTCTCCAACAACAGGATCCTCATTCTATCTCCACCCCTACCATTCAGCAGTTTCCCTCTTTGTATAGGCATATCTCAGAGATAATGCACATTCAGTTCTGGACCACCTTAGTATTGTTTCTTCTAATAAAGTGAGACACACAGATTTTTTTTTGGTTCCCCAGTACATATAAAATTATATTTAAACTGGGCACAGTGCACATGCCTATAATCCCAGCTACTTGGGAGGCTGAATCCCAAGTTCAAGGTCAGCCTGGGGAACCGTCTCCAAAATAAAAAGGGGTAGGGGAGAATGGGGATATAGTTCAGTGACCCTGGGTTCAATATCTAGTATTGAAAAAAATAGTTATACATACACTATACTTTTGTCTATTAAATGTACAACAATATGCCTAAAAAATAATGTATATACCTTATTTCAAAAGAACTTTATCACCAAAAAATGTTAATGTTCATCTGAGCCTTCCGCAACTCATAATGCTGGTGAAGGGTCTTGCCTCGATGTTGATGGCTGCCACTGGTCATAGAGGGGGTGCTGAAGGTTGGAGTGGCTGTGGCAATTTCTGAAGACAACAATGAAGTCTACTACACTTATTGACCCCCCTTTCATGAAAGATTTCTCTACAGTATGTGATGCTGTTTAATAGCATTTTACTCACAGTACAACTTCTTTCAAAATTGGAGTTAATCCTCTTAAGTCTGCCACTGCTTTATCAACTAAGCTTACATAATTCTCTAAATCCTTTGTTGTTATTTCAACAACGATGATGTTCACAGCATCTTTACCAGAATAGATTCCATGTCAAGAAATGTTCTTTGTTCATCCATAAAAAGCACCTCCTCACTTATCAAAGTTTTATCATGAGGTAGCATCAATTTAGTCACATCTTCAGGTTCCACTTATAGTTCTCTTGAACTACAGATAGTGCACATCTGCAGTCAGTTCCTCCACTGAAGTCTTGAACCCCTCAAAGTTGTCCATGAGGGTAGGCAGGAATCAATTTCTTCCAAATTCCTGTCAATGCTGTTATTTTGACCTTCTCCCTTAAATCACAAATGTTCTTGATGATATCCAGAATAGTGAATCCTTTCCAGAAGGTTTTTGATTTACTTTGTGCAGATCCATCAGAGGAATCACTACTTCTGGCAGAGAATAGCCTTCAAAATGTATTTCTTAAATAATAAGACATGAAAATAAAAATTACTCCTTGATCCATGGGCTATAGAAAGGATGTTGTATTAGCAGGCATGAAAGCAACACAACACAAATCTCATTATATATCTCCATCAGAGCTCTTGAGTGGTGAGGTACACTGTCAATGAGCATTATATTTCGAAAAGATTTCTTTTTGTAAGCAGGTCTCAACGGTGAACTTAAAATATTCAGTAGGAGCCGGGCGTGGTGGCACACGCCTGCAATCCCAGCACTTTGGGAGGCTGAGACAGGAGAATTGCAAGTTCAAAGCCAGCCTCAGCAACGCCTAGGTGGTAAGCAAGTCAGTGAAATCGAGTCTTTAAATAAAATACAAAACAGGGCTGGGGATGTGGCTCAGAAGTCAAGTATCTTTGAGTTCATTCTCCAATACCCACTCCCCCAAATTCAGTAGGCTTTGTTATAAACAGATGTGCTGCCATCCAGGTTTCGTTCTTCCATTTACATAGCATAGACAGAGTATTAGCATGATTCCTTGGATTCTAGGACCCTAGGATTTTCAGAATGATAAATGACCTCTGGCTTCAAACTTAAAGTCACCAGCTGCATTAGCCCCCAACATGAGAGGCAGCCTGTTCTTTGAAGCTTTGAAGCCAGCAATTGACTTCTCTCCAGCTATGAAAGGCCTAGACTGCATCTTTTCTCAATATAAGGTTGTTTCGTCTACAGTGAAAATTTATTGTTTAGGGTAGCCACCTTCATCAGTTATCTAAGCGAGGTCTTCTGGATAACATGCTATAGCTTCTACACCAGCACTCATTGCTTCATCTTTTACTTGTATGTTATAGAGAAGACATCTTTCCTTAAACCTCATGAACCAATCTCTGCTAGCTTCAAAGTTTTCTTCCACAGCTTCTCTTAGCTTAAGTAGAACTGAAGAGAGTTGGGGCCTTACTCTGGGTTAGGCTTTGGCTTAAGGAAATATTGTATCTGTTCTGATCTTCTATCTAGACCACTAAAACTTTCTCCATATCAGCAATAAGGCTGTTCCACTTTTTTATCATTTGTGTGTTCACTAGAGCAGCACTTTTAATTTCCTTCAAGTGCTTTTCAACTTTGCATTTACAATTGGATAACTCTGGAACAAGAGGCCTAACTTTTGGCCTATTTAAGATTTTGACATGCCTTCCTCACTAAGCTTAATCATTTCTAGTATTTGATTTCAAGCGAGAGACACACAACTCATCCTTTCACTTAAACACTCATTGTAGGGTTGTTAAATGGCCTAATTTCAATGTTGTGTCTCAGTCATAGGGAAGCCCAAGGAAAGAGAGACACATGGGGAAATGGGTCAGTTGGTAGAGCAGTCAGAATTCTCACAACATAGCCATTAAGTTCACTGTCATATGGGCATGGTTTGTGGTGCTACAAAGTAATTACAATAGTAACATTAAAGATCACTGATCGCAGATCACCATAACAGATACAGTGATAATGAAAAAGCGTAACTATTGTAAGAATTGCCAAAATGTGACACAGATTCACAAAGTGAACCAAGCCTTTGGAAAAATGATGCCAACCCACTTGCTTGAGGTAGGATTACCACAAACTTTAAGTCAATGTAAAAAGCACAAACGTTCACAGTGCAATAAAGCAAAATGCAATAAAATGAGGTATGTCTGTATTCACATTATTCCTTGTATTTCCTGCACAGTATTTTAATATTTGCCAAGAGCAAGGGCTCTGGAACCAGACTGCTGTAGTATTAATCTGGGCCCAGCATTTACTAGTAACCATTCAAGTTACTTAACCCCTCTGATCCTCAGTTTTACTAGTTATAAAATGAAGATTATAGCATTTACCATGAAGAACCGTTGTGAGGATTAAAGTGCTCAGAGCCATACCTGGTTCTTAATTAGGTGTCACACTAGTGATGAATAGTGGTGGCAGGAATATTTCTGACACAAGACAGATATCTCCTCAAAAGTAAGGTATCCCAAAGCCTTGAACAGCATTTATAAGAACTTAAGAAAGACAGTTTGAAAGGAAGATCAGAGGGAAGGAAGGAAGGAAGGATGAGACGAAGGAAGAAAAGAAGGGAAGGAGGGAGATGGACAAAAACAAATAGAATTGGGAAAGACTTACCACCGTTTTTGCCCACAGTTCGAAAGCATCTCCAGAAGGCCCGTAAAAATGATGCCCTATTGTGAGGAGTGGCTTGGATGAAACTGAATTCTCGAAAGAGAATGTGAGTTCCTTGGCATACACTTGTAAAACTGCAAAGACAAAAATTAAATCATCATCAGATGGAATTCAGAAAGCTGTATTCAGAATGAAAATTCAAGACCAGAGAGAACCACTGCCAAAGGCGTGGGGGAATCTATCTTTTCCCCCAACAAAACTCGGAAATATAGATTAGACAAACTCCTTCTAAAGGGAGGTCTCTTCAGATAACCACATCCCTCTGAAAACTCTTGAGTCCAATTCCTCTGAGTACTTCCCGCCTCCAGCATGTACACACTGAGGATATTTTAATCAGTCACTAAAGCATCTTATAAAAAGGGAACTCTTTCAGTCTTTACCTGGATAATACTGGCACTCTTCTCTTTCTAGAGAATACGTCTCCCTTTACCCCATTTGGATATGCTTCCATAAAGATATTCTTCTGTACTGTCCTTATCTATAGAAGCTGCCATATGTAAAACATGGTTTACAGTGGGTATAGCTAGATTGTCTATTCTAGTTTGGGGGTGCTGCTGTATACCTCCCTGACAGTAACCCCAGAGACAAATCGTATGTACCAAAGGATAGGAAAGGTTCCAAACAGTACACTAAAGGCAAATAGGAAAAACAAGGGTAGAAAGTGGCCCCTAACTAGAGAATGGAGCAAAGCCCCAGGGCCCAAGTGAGTCAGTGTTTAAACTGGGCCAGGGAAGGGAAAAAACATACTCCATTGCTTTTGGGTTCCCTGCCAAAGAAATAAAGGCTGTAGAGCCTGGTGTAATCTAAAAATGGAAATTCCACAGAAGAAAAGGCAATTATCCAGTAATCATCCCTACCAAGGGCCAACTGCAGGTTCCAGAAAACTCCTAAATTCCCTGACAAGTAAATCACGGGTGGAAAACATGTTAATCTTTGTGGAGAAGCAGACGCTAAACTGAAGATGACAAGCAATGGAGGGAACAGTGGTAATTCAAAGCGCCAGTTTGCATCTGTTGACCATCTAAAGGGGACAGGGATCTATCTCCAAACTGGGAACAGGAAAAAAATCTCATTACCATTCTCCTAGACCAAATTTAGAGGAAAGCGTTTAGTGTCTTTAACAGAGACTATGCTACCATTTAGGATAAAATCAGCCTCTTCCTATTAATATTAACAGTGTTATAATTTTAAAAAAGTGAATTACATACTTATCTTTTCTCATGGAAAACTAGCACAGAAATCCACTTTTAAGACATAAGAAAGTATAAGAACAATATCTGTCAAAGGATTATGTTGGAAGAGAGGTTTTTAAAAAGGCTGTGTAAGTGTTAAACTACGCATGAAGTTTATGTCCATGCCATTGTTGTCCTACACCAGGAAAATGAAAAACACAGCAAATGAGCTGTTCCAGGTAAATGGGGCAGGCTACATTTCCAACAAAGGAAGCCTAAAATGATAACATTGTAACCTAAATTTATGAAGCAATCCGGCAAAGAATTAGTCCCACAGTGCATGGGCTCCATGCCCTAAGGGGAAAAGCTGGTGTTTAGGCAGTGGTCTAAGCAGCAAAGGAACTAATAATAGTGAAATTATATCCTTTTAATAGCTTAAAGACCATCTATCTCGAATGCCACATTTTGCTTAAAGCCTTTTCCCGATCCTTTTTCCCTTATATCTTGCTTACAATTCTTAAAAAAAAAAAAACAAAAAACTATTTAATTTTGTTTTGTTTTAAAGTTACTGAACTTCTTTCTCCTTCTAGACTGCAAGTTCATGTAGTAAACAATTAGGTTGAACTCATCTTTGTCTCCACTATGTCACCTAACACAAAGATACTTCACAAATGTTTGTGGTAGTTGATTTTGAAAGATAAGAAAAAATTACTAATACCAGATAGAATAAATCTTTGCAGCTATCTACAATGGGATACTGAAAGTCTATATTTTATAATTTTTTTAAAAGTCTAGGCCTTTGGTCTGGTATTGTAATGTTGCAATACTGGCCTTCTTTTGATTAGTATTTTCCTGGTATATCTTTTATTATTATGTATCTTTTCTGCCTTTAATTTTAACTTTTCTAGATCATTTTGTTTTAGGTATATCTGTCATAAATAGCATATAGCTTAATTTTGTTTATCCAGATTCAGTCTCTATATAGTAAGAGATGACTTTTTAATGTATTTGATTAATATCTGACATTTATTTTGTCCTTTCCATGAACTGTTTTTCTTTGCCTTTTTCCTCTTTTCCTGCTTTCTATTTTGTTGCTACAGATTTTTTGTTTTTGTTTTTTTTAATTCTTTCTACCCTCTTTGTTAGTGTAGTTATAGATAGAATCCATAATCTTTTAATATTCTTCTTAAAACTGTACATAAATATTTATCTATAATTTTTTCTCAAATGTCTAAAGTTACTCATTATCACTCTCTAAAACAAGACAAAGATCAAAGCATACTGGAAGTTGCTGAGGCTGCCTTTGAATTTATGATCCTCCTATCTCAGCCTCCTGAGCTGCTGGGATTATATACATGCGGCACAGCTTCAAAGCACACTTTAAATAATTTACACACAATTTTCTCATTTTCTATTATCTTTTAGAATTTTACTTGTACCTTTTTTAAACTGGAAAACTTTTAAGGTAGTGAAATATATGTAATTTTCATATTAGCCATTTGTCAGTATGCAGTTCAGTGGCATTAAAAATATTCACAATAACCAAGTATAGTGGCACACGCCTGTAATCCCAGTGGCTTGGGAGGCTGAGGCAGGAGGAGCATGAGTTCAAAGCCAACCTCAGCAACTTAGCAAGGCCCTATGTAACTCAGTGAGATCCTGTCTCTAAATAAAAAATAAAAAAAGGGCTGGGGATGTGGCTCAGTGGTTAAGCACCTCGGGTTCAATCCCCAGTACCAAAAAAGAAAAAATTAAAATTAAAAATTCATAAAGCTGTACAACCATCACCACTACCTATAACCAAAACATTTCATCATCTCCAAGAAAACCTCCATATATCCAATGGACAGTAAATAATGCCCTTTTCTGTTCTCCCACTAGACTCTGGTAACCTCTATTTTACTTTCTGTCTCTGTAATCTACCTGTTCTAGATACCTCATATAAATGGAATGCATGAGGGTTCCCATTTCTTTAAGTCCTTACCAACATGTATTCTTTTTTTTTCCTTTTCTGATAGCCAACCTAGAAGTATGATAGTATTTCATTGTTTTGATTTGTATTTCCCCAATAACTAATGATGTGTTTATTGGCCATTTATAAATCTTTGCAGAAATGTCTATTAAAGTCCTTTGACTTCCCCATACCTAGCAACTCAGGCTCCTAGTACTGGGGACCTAACCCAGTGTCTTGTGCATGCCAGGCAATACTACCACTGAGCTAGACCCCTATCTCTGGTCATTTTTTCAATTAGGTTTTTTTCAATTAGGTTCTTTATATATTCTGTATGCCAATTCCTTACCAGATAAAATTTACAATTATTTTTTCCTATTCTGTAGGTTGTCTTCTCATCTTTTTTCCCTCTTTTTCTTATTTATTATTATTATTATTATTATTATTATTATTATTATTATTATTATTATTTCCTGTAGTGCTAGGGATTGGACCCAGGGTCTGGCACATGCTAGACAAGCACTCTACTACAGAGCTACATCCCCACCCAGTTTTCTTTTCATTTTGAGACAGGATCTCACTAAGATGCCAAGGCTGGCCTTAAACTTCTGATCCTTCTGTCTCAGCCTCGTAGGTAGCTGGGATTAGAGGTGTGTGTCATCACTCCTGGCTTGAACTCTGATTTCTCAATAGTCATAAACCTACAGGCTGGGCGCAGTGGTGCACGCTTGAAATCGCAGCACTCAGGGAGGCTGAGACAGGAGAATCGTGAGTTCAAAGCCAGCCTCAGCAATGGCAAGGTGCTGAGCAACTCAGTGAGACCCTGTCTCTACATAAAACACAAAATAGGGCTGGGGATGTGGCTCAGTGGTCGAGTATCCCTGAGTTCAATCCCCTGTATCAAAAAATAAAAATAAAAATAAATAAAATAAATAAACCTATAGTTCTATTGGCAAAGTGTATGAGTGGTGAATGCTCTATTTTCATCTGCCTAAAAATATCTAATTTCCCTTCTGGAGAGAGATGGTTTATTCAGTGGAAAATTCGGGGTTACCACTTATCATTGTCAAGAAACTACTCCATTATCTGGTACCTATCATTGTAATCAAGCCCACAATTTGTCAAACTGCCATTCCTTTGAGTTAATTATTCTTAATTCATATAAGCTATTTTCTTTATAAATATCCTGCAAATTCTACCATATAGATTTATTTTGACCTTGCTCAGCACTTTAATCTGATTTTGGGAGGTCAATTCTGGAAAATTCTGTGATTATCTTTTTAAATGTTGCTTTTTTGCCATTCTATCATTTTATTTTGTCTCCTATTAGATATATACTATTGCCACTCAATGTTTCTTGCCTGTGTTCTCATAGTTTTTATCTTTGTATTATATTTAGTATCTCACATATTAATTTTCTATTCTATTATTTAGATTCTATTCTATTGAATTTTGGTTTTTCTTAATTTCAGAAACTTTTTTTATCTTTCCAGGACTTGTCCTTTAAATAATATACATGGTTTTTTGTTTCATTTTGCATGTTTTTGTCTCCCAATTTTCTCTTCTTTTAAAATAAATATCAATCCTTTCTTTATCTCACTAAGGATCCTCTACATGTTTATTGGGTTTACTGCCTGGTTTTCTTAGCATTAGTTTCCCTTATATAGTTTAGAATTTCAGTGTACAGGTTCATCTTAAGTGGGAGACTTTTACTCTCTCCTGGGGATAACCCCTCGTCTAGAGCCAGTTCGTAAACTGGATGACTTGACTCCATTGCTGATGTTGCTGGCAATATCAAAGAGACTGTCACTGAACCCCTAAGCAACTCGGACCACTAGGTCCTGGCTGCGCTCTGCTTCCTCATACACTCTAGGTTTCACGTAAGCTATTTCCCAAGAAGTCATCGTAACTTTTTTTGGAGTCTCTCTTCAAAAGGTAGAGAGAAGAGGCTGGCTCCAGGTGTGCTGTCCTGTATGCAGCCTTCCCAGCATCCACCATCTTACAAGAAATGAGTTCTCAGTTACCTCAGACTCCTAAACCCAGAGTACAGGAGGACCATTTGCTGCATTGTAGTATTGTTTGATTTCTAGTCCATAGATGAATTTATATTGGTTTTACACATGGCTATGTTCCTTGAATTTTCTCTTTAGAAAATATTATGTGTCTGGAATGAATTGAAGACCCAAGTCATTAATCCTACAAGCCATCATGATCAGAAATCCAAAATTAGCTTTATCCCTTCTAAACCCTAAAAATGCATATTCATGCTAATTTTTCTTTGTAGTTAGCTAAATTAAAAAGTTATTTAGTAGACACTAATCTTTCCTCTAAAAGTTTCTAAACATATCCTAAAGGCCATAGAGAGGTAAACCATATACCTGTCTTAAACTACTTTCTCTAAAACCAAGCTAGATATGGTGGCACACAGCTGTAATCCCAGCTACCCAGGAAGCTAAGGCAGGATGATGGCAAGTTCTAAGCCAACCTGGGCAACTTAATGAGACCTTTCATAATAAAACAAAATAAAAAGTGCTGGGGGTATAGCTCAATGGTAGAGAATTCGCCTTCCACACTTGAGGCCCTGGGTTCCATCCCCAGTAGTACAAAACAAACCAGTATTCAAACTTCATTGAGCAAATTCTTTCCTTCTTTAAATTGTTGGTAGTTTTCCTTGAAGAGTTTAATTTTTAAAAATTTTGACGATTTTAAATTTACCAAAAAGTTACAGTAACAAAGAATTCCTAAATACCCTTTGCCTAGATTAGTCAAAAGTGACTATTTTGCTGTTGATTCTAACATGTTCTCTTTCCTCTTCCTTCCCTTCCCTTGCCTCCCTCTTCTTCCCCAATCCCATACATACACATGTATATATAGATATTGTTGTTTTTTGGAACTGCTTAAGAGTCCATTGTTGACATGATGCTCATTTACCTCCACAGTGTGTATTTCCTACAAATAAGGAATTTGGTTATATAACAGTAATTCAATGATCAAAATCCAGAAATTAAAATTGATATGATACTATTATTACCTAATCTACAGATCTTACTAAGATTTCATCAATTGTCCCAAAAATGCCTCTGTAAAACAAAAGGAGAATCCAAGATCATACCTGGCATGCAGTTGTCATGGCTCTTTAGTCTGAAACAGTTTTAGAGTCAGTCTTTGTATTTCATAACATTGACTTTTTAAAAAAAAAGTACAAGTTACTTTGTAGAATGAACTTCAGATTGGGTTTGTCTGATGTTTACTCATGATTAGATTCAGGTGAGATTTTTGGCAGTATTATCACAAAAGTGATAATAGGTTTTGCTCTGTGCATCATATCAGGAGGCGCTTGCTATTAAGTAGTCTAGTTACTGGTCTTGTGAACTTTGGTCATTTGGTTAAAGTCATCTGCATGGTTTTTCCATTGTAAAGTTACTCTTTGTAGCAAACAAGTATCTTGTGGGAAGATATTTTGAGGCTATGAGTCACTTTTTTCCTTCCCTCTTTCCCTCCTTCCCCTTCTTCCCTCCTTCCTTTCTTATTCCTCCCTACCTCTCTCCCTCTCTCCCTCCCTCCCTCCCTTCCTTTTTGGTACTGGGGATTGAACCTAGAGGTGCTTCACCACGGAGCTATGTCCCCAGCTCTTTTTCATTTATTTTTGAGGCAGGTTCTTGCTGAATTGCCCAAACTGGCCTCAAATCTGCAAGTCTTTTGCCTCAGCCTCTGGAGTCTCTGGGATTATAGGTGTGTGCACTGCACTCAGAAAATATCATGATTCAAAGTAACCTTTTGCTGCTTTAATAAACAGAAGAAAAATGAGATTCCTCATTGGTGTGGGAGGTACTTTTGTGGATTGTGTTCCACTAATAGATTGTCAAACTAAATTATTATTATTTTTTTTTTAATTTTTTTTTTAGTTGCTGATGGATCTTTATTTTATTCATTTATTATTTATACGTGGTGCTGAGGATCGAACCCAGTACCTCACGCATGCTAGGCAAGTGCTCTACCACTGAGCTACAGCCCCAGCCCCAAACTAAATTATTTTTTCTCTTGTGGTACTGGGGATTGAACTCAGTAGTACTCGACCACTGAGCCACATCACCAGCCCTATTTTGTGTTTTATGTAGAGACAGGGTCTCACTGAGTTGCTTAGCGCCTCATTGCTGAGGCAATTCTCCTGTCTCAGCCTCCCAAAGTGCTGGGATTATAGGCATGTGCCACTGTGCCTGGCTCAAACTAAAATTTTATTCTGCAAATAGTTAGCAAACGCTCAAGATATATTTCCATAGTATAAGTTGGTCCCCTGAACTAACAAATCCCTGGATTTTTTCTTTCCTTCCTTATGAAATCTGGATGAAGCCTGAAGTTTTTAAATGCTTTTTTTCCATTGATTATCTGCTATAGAATTTGGTGGTGCTAACCTGAGAGAAATCAGTGGGACAGACAGAACCCTGAAGTCATTTAAGCAACATACTTGAACAGAAATTGCCGGCACCAACTTCTTATCTAGTGCTTTTTATTAGCTTCTTCCTAGTGCTACAAAGAAATTTCTACATAAAAGGTTAATGTAATTTTACAAACTTCTGCTTTATTATTATGCTGTTATTATTCCCCATTCTATTGTTCAAACATACAACACTTCCACTACAGGAAAAAGTGAAGTATATGATCTTGTGTTCAAGTAGAAATTTGACAAATCTGTTTTGTGTTTGTGTACCACGCGCATATATGATACCAGGAATTGAACCCAGGGGCATTCTATATCACTGAGCTATACATCCTCAGCCCTGTTTTGTTTTTTTTTTTTTATTTTTTTTAGTTGTAGAGGGACACAATATATTTATTTATCTATTTATTTATTTATTTTTATGTGGTGCTGAGAATCGAACCTAGTGCCTCATGCATGCAAAGCAAGTGCTCTACCACTTAGCTACAATCCCAGCTCCCCAGCCCTTTTTATTTATCAAGACAGAGTATCACTAAGTTGGCAAGGCTGGCTTTGAATTTGCTATCCTCCCATTTCAACTTCCCACAAAGTGTGGTTTTAGTACATGGTATATAGGAAGGCAGCTATGTTCGCCACTATACCACCAATGCTGTTCAATACTTGGTATATTTGGAATGAGCTTCTGCCCATGGATATACATCAGGTAAATTATTGGGTTCAGTGATTATAGGTTCTCTGTTGGCCATGATGAAATAAGTATAAGTGGTATTAGAAAATAGAGACCTGCCACACTATTGGTGAGTGCTCGGTCTTCTTCATCTTCTCATTCCCAACACTGACTCAATTACAAGTAGATTATCCAAGATGTTCAGCTTCTAAAAAAATCCCAATTTTAGGAAGAAATCCAATAAGGACTAATCAATCTTCGGTCACTATCTAGGAATAGATGAACCAATTTGTGAGCTCTGAGCTGCCATTGTGGTAAGTAGGATTCATAATTGCTGCAACAACAAAAAAACAAAAACAAGCAAAGAAAACCCAAAACCAGTTTTATCAGTTTACTCTAGTGCAGCACTGTCATTTCACAAGATTTTTTTTCTGCCTAAGTAATCCTCAGTAGCAGAGCTAGTTTTCAGACTAGGACATCAGTGAGATCATATTTTACTGCATTATGAAGAGAAAAACTCACAAGATATTTCACAGGCCCTGAGAGCTATGAAAAGCTTCTGTAATGGGAAGCACACATAATACTGCAGTTTCTCTCCTTGGTCACTTCACCAAGTACTTTTCTGTCACCAGATCTCATAAAGAGTCTTCCTAAAATAGAAGTGGAACAGAGTACTTACACCAACCGGGACTGTTGCTAAGGGGAGAGGATAATATTTTCAGACAGGTTGATCACCAAGCGAATTCTCCCCAAGAAGGGTAATAAGCAAAGGATCTAGTTCTCACATGCTGCTTCTCTGAAAGTAAACTGTTCCCCACTGAATCTTTGTTTATAATTCAGTCAAAATCCTGCCAGAGTGTAAAGGAATGCTTAACTCCTTTTTGAAGCCCTCTAACTTCAAAACTTATTGCTAAAGGCCTGGAATGTTGTAGTAAATTCCCAACTGACTAGCCAGCACACCAATTCCTTACCCACTTAGTATCAGTGGAGGAGCAAAATGATTCATTATCATCTGTTTCCCCTTGCATCTTTAAATGTGAAAGAACATCTCTTATAAGGTTGGTTACTCCAGACCAATAGGAGTAGGGAGATAATGCACCTCAGGATGGGAAAGCAATGCATAAAGCCCTAGGAAAGCTGGACATGGTGGTGTGTGCCTGGAGGGGGACTGCAAGCTTGGGAGGCTGAGGCAGGAGGACTGAAGTTTGAGTTCAACCTGGGCCACAGTGAGACCCCATCAAAAGGGTGGGGGAAAGCAAGCACTGGGGAAAGGTCACCTGATTCATATTCTGCAAAACATGTTAGAAATTTAAATTTTGTAAAGAGTGTAGTAATTTAGAAATGTTTTTAATATGCTATATTAAAAAAAAAGTTGCCATAAGTCTCTCATTTGTTGCATTCCTACAAGGTTCCTGATCCCTTTCCCCATGTCCTCTAAGCAGAGCTCTGAAAAACAGAGCTTCCAAAAGTCTGCCTAATTTCACTTGAAAACCAGAGTAATTTGTGTTCTCATGGTGTCTCTGGGGAATCATCTCCTATCTCCATAGGAAAGGTTTCCGGACAAAGACTGTCTCTCACAGTATTGGTTACATCTCACCTTCTGCGACATGATGCATCTCACTTCTTTCTTATGCCGTCTCTAAACCTGTCCTCTGCTCTTTCTTTCTCTTACCTCTTTCAACATCTGTCTCTTGTTTGTCACCTGGATCACCCTGTCTGGATTGTTTCTTCTGCTAGATAGTGTCTCCGATTTTATTGTCATGAGTGAGGACCCCTTCAGTCACCTGCAGATCCTGCCATTCCCTCCCCATAAAATGATTCTTCTACTTCCAGACCTCACAATAGCTTTCTTCTGTTTCCTGCCAGCTCACATGTCATATTTTCATCTAATTTCTTGTCTGTTTTCTTCTTTAGTTCTTTCAACTCTTTTGTCCATCTCCTGCATATCTGTGTTTTGTACTGCAGTAAACAAACAAAAACAAAATTTTTTTTTCAGTGCTGGGGATTGACCCCAGGACTTCCAGCATGCTAGGCAAGTGCTCTACCACTGAGCTATATCTCCTTTCCCTAAACAACATTTTAAAGTAAATTTTATTCTATATTTTTGTCTGTAGGTATAGCTTATAGGTCCTTCTCTGCCTTCTTTTTTTTGGGGGGTTGGGGAGACTAGGGATTGAACCCAGGGGTGCTTAACCACTGAGCAACATCCCTAGCACTTTTTGTATATTTAATTAAGACAGTTGCTTAGACAGTTGCTGAGTTGCTTAGAGCCTTGCTAAGTTGCTGAGGCTGGCTTTGACTTGCGATCCTCCTGCCTCAGCCTCTGAGCTGCTGGGATTACAGTATGTGCCACCATGCCCAGCTATGCCTTTATTTTGTTCCTACTAGGATCCCCAAAAAGGTTCCTATTTAGTATCATCTGCAGATCTCACTGAAAATCCAACACTATTTTTATGGGCCCCCTAAATGGTACAAACCCCTTTCTCAGTACCACCTCATTTAAAAGCTGGAAGTATTAAATTTATCAGTTTTATTAAAGTCCAGCAAATAATTCTCAAGCTATATCATCCTTTGTTCCTATTCAAGATGACATGAGCCGGGCGTGGTGGTGCACACCTGTAATCTCAGCACTTTGGGAGGCTGAGACAGGAGAATCGTGAGTTCAAAGCCAGCCTCAGCAAAGGCGAGATGCTAAGCAACCCATTACATTATAGACCCTGTCTCTAAATAAAACACAAAATAGGGCTGGGATGTGGCTCAGTGGTCAGGTATCCCTGAGTTCAATCTGTGGTACCAAAAAGAAAAGATGACATGAGTTAGGTTAAAAGAAGATATTTCATACAAATATGTTGGTAAGTCTTCTTGGCCTTGATCATAATTCAAGATGATGGTAACACTGAAAGGGATTTGGGATGTAGGGTTTGTTCCTTTAGAGTCACCATGTTAGACTTGCTAATGTCGATTCCATTCTCCTCTTGCTGGTTATCATCTCATCATGCCCTGTGTTGCCATTACTTCCACAATTGTCTTCTTTTTATTTAATTAGTATTATTTCCAAGTTGGTCCCACTTTTTAGAAAATAAATTGTTTATTTCAGTGACCACATAGCATCTTCTAAAGCTACTGGGAAGTCCATACATATATATTTAAAATATTTATTTAGTTGTTGATGGACTTTTATTTTATTTATTTATATGTGGCACTGAGAATTGAACCCAGTGCCTCATGCATGTAAGGCAAGCGCTCTACCACTGAGCCACAACCCCAGTCCCCACATATATTTTTAAAGTATTTATTCCCTGAGTTTCCAAGTACATTTAGTTGAAAAAGTAATAGTGCTATAAACATGATTAAAGGTTTTTTGTTGTTTTGTTTTGTGTTGGGGATTGAACGAGGGGCACTTAACCACTGAATCACATCCCAACCCTTTTTATTTTTTATTTTGAGATATAGTCTCCCTAAGTTGCCGAGGCTGGTCTCAAAGTTGCGATCCTCCTGCCTCAGCCTCCCGACTTGCTAGGATTACAGGCATGCACGACCATGACCAGATAAAGTTACTACTTTTAGGCCCCAATGCAACTCTTAAAAAATACAAAAAACCTGCTATAATTCATTACATCTTATATCATAATGGAATGAAATTAGAAATCAACACCAAAAATCCCTAAGAAACTATATAAATACCTGGAGATTGAACAATTTACTTTTGAATGGTGAATAGATAATAGAAGAAATCAGGGGAAGCCAGGTGCAGTGCAGCATGCCAGTAATCTCAGCACTTTGGGAGGCTGAGACAGGAGAATCGTAAATTCAAAGCCAGCTACAGCAATGGCAAGGCACTAAGCAACTCGGTGAGACCTTGTCTCCAAATAAAATACAAAATAGGGCTGGGGATGTGGCTCAGTGGTTGAGCACACCTGAGTTCAATCCCTGGTACAAGAAGGAGGAGGAGGAGGAAGAACAGGAGGAGGAGGAAGAGGAGCAGGA
>PVHX01028040.1:0-18605 GCA_004024805.1 Geosciurus inauris | reverse complement strand
ATGCTCAGCCCCTGAGCCACCCCCTTCTCTTTCATTCACGGGCATCTACCCAGCTCCACTGTGGCACTGGGCGTCACCTGAGCGCCCTCCCTGCCTTACTCCAGGTGCTTGTGACAATGAAGGGGATGGGTGTCATTTTCCCACAGACGTGAGCACATTCCATTGGCTGAGCGCTGTGATGTGCCAGGTACCAACAGGATTCTGATTTCTGGTCCTGACCACAGGTGGGTCTTAGGTTTTCAGATGCTGTTTCCCGCCACGTGGGAGCTGGGTCTTGGAGCAGAGCAGGGTCCTCTGGGAGATCAGAAGCCTGAGCAGTACTGAGGAAGCCGGGCCTGTGGCAAGAGCGTGGGGCTCAGGCTGGAGCAGCCTGCACACCATCTTTGGAAGCCTGGGACTCACCCACGGTCCAGGGAGCCGGGGAGCTGGGGAGGAGAGAAGGGCGTCCCTCGGCTGGGGCTCACCTGCTGCAGTCCTGCCCCCTGTCATCCTCTCGGGCATTTCTCTCTGCTACTTTCAAAGCTGGCCTTGTCAATCTCAGCATTGTTGACATTTCTACCTGGATTATCTGTGGTGCTTATGGGGAGCTGGGAGGAGATTGTTGGGGTTTTAGTAGCATTCCTGGCCTCTACCCACCAGGTGCCAGTAGCACCTCAGCCTCCCGGACAATGACAAGTGTGACAACCCCAAAATGTCCTCGGATATTTCTAAATGTCACCCGCGGTCAGGGGAGGGGAGCAGCAGTCCCACTGTCAGGCCAACAGCCTCACCCATTTATAGAGGGAAACGTGAGGCCCTGAGGGAGCAGCCAGCACCCGAGGGCTGGTAACTGATAGGTAGCACTATCTGGGACAAGGTCAAGCCTCCCGGCCTCCCGGCCTCCTGGCCTCCTGGCCTCCTGGCCCCCTGACCTCCAACCAAGCACTCTTGGGTGCCATCTTGGAAGGCTGGAGGTGTGTGTATCTGGAGAAGAGCATACCCTCTCCTCCTCCAGGCCCTGGGGCCTTGTGCAGAGCTTTGAGCTCTCCCAGCCCAGCCCATGCAGATTCTTGAGAAGTGCCCACGGACAGACAGCTGGGCGCACCGAGGCCACACCCGCCACCTGTGCCTCGTAGACCCTGGATGGGGAACCGACATGCAATTTCCTGAGCACCCAATGGCAGGTCCTCCCGTGACCCCATCAGAGCCTCTTTATTCTAGAGACCTCCAGGCCTCAGTCCCTCTAGAAAGCTGAGTACCTTTAACCCTTCCCCGCCCAGGGCGCACAGGCCGAGCTTCTCCTCAGAGTCCTCGCTCTGCCTCCTGGGGCACAGCAGCGCCTGCCTGGGGAAGCCTTCCAAGCCCTGATCAATCCCTTCTTTTATTCGGGGCAAAGTTACAAATGGGCTATAGTCATTGGAAAGATTTTTCACCTCACTGTGCAGAGAAACCCTTATGAAAGATGTATTGATGGGGCCCCCGTACGGGATGTTACGGGCCTCAGAAAAGCAGTAAATAAGAATCTGCCGGCCCTCTCTCTGCCACAAAAAACTCTTGTAGGTCAAATTTCTCTGTGCCCAGGTGCATTTGATTTAAATCATTTCACTACAAAATATAAGTAAAATAGAGATGACTTCTGTAATGAAAAAGAGAAACAGCCTGGTGGTATGGTTTTGACTCGGAGAAAACAGGGCATTAAAACTGTGGGTCATATAACCACTGCATTCCCAGGCCCCGGGCACTGGCCATGGATGGTAAATAGCACAAGCCAGAGACCATCAGAACATGGACCTCCAAAGGGACAAGACTCCCAGCTTCAAGGTTCAACTCTGACTATAGCTGTGTGAGTCATTATGCTTCTCTGGGCCTCAGACGACTCTTCTGTGTAATAAGAGAGCTGGAACACATGGCCTCTGATAACCTTTTCGTTTCATGAATGTAAGAATATTCCAGCCAGGCACAGTGGTGCAAGCCTCTAATCCCAGCGGCTCAGGAGGCTGAGGCAGGAGGATCACAAGTTGGAGGCCAGCCTCAGCAAGTTAGCAAAATCCTTAGCAACTTAGTGAGATCCTTCCTCTACATAAAATGTTTTTGAAAAGGGCTGGAGATGTGGCTCAGTAGTTAAGCATCCCTGGGCTCAATCCCTGGTACAAAAATAATTTTTTTAAAAAAAGAACATTCCAGACTTGGACACCCAAAATGACCAAAAAGATCTATTTGTATATTTACAGAGGTTCAGAGCCAATGCTCCATCTTATTATGAAAGGACTTTTATCCTCGCAAATGAGTCACCTTCAATTTGAGTGCTTTCAAAGATGTCTATAAAAAGAAATTTAAAAAAAAATCCTATTGCTGCCCAGTTTATTCAGAAGCCCCTCTCCTTGCTAAAGTGAGACCCACACACCTGAGGGACTGGATTTTTCCTGGACCCTGGGCTGGGAAGTCCGGGTCCTGTTCTATCTCTCTGCTGCTCTCTCCTTCTCCTGCGTCCCCCCCACCCCTTGTGACTTACGTTGAAGCTGGGTCCCCAGGCGTGCTGGGTGAGCTCATTGGACGAGCCGTCCCGGCCCAGGACCGCTCACGTTGAGTGCTCCTGGTAGAACACACCTGGAATGAGCCCCATCTTCACCTCCTCCCACGAGTGAAAGCTGCACTTAGAAGTTACCCTGGGAATCATCCCCGTCTGTCAAGAGAAGGGAACAAGCATGGAGCTGACCTGGGAGCTTGGCCACCCTGTCCCCATGCCAGGGTGCGCCTCCCTGAGGGACGGGTGGGTGGCGGATCAGGGGTGCCCACTAGCTAGCTGATTACCCCCATGGCCGGCGTTGGCCCTGGGTCTGTGGTCACAGAAGCGATGGACGGATCACGCCCAGCTTGGAAGAAGTGAGCCCACACCCCAGCCGGCTCCCTGTGGCTGCAGGAACCGCCGGGGGCACTGGGGTCTGGACACGGATGGCTGTTTGTCCTTGTGTGGGCTCAAGGCCTGGTGCTTGTCTTCTGCATATAGAAGCCTCCAGCAGCCGAGTCTGGGGCTGAGGGTGTGGTCACGGGGTGGAGGAGCACTGCCTCCGTCCAGCACCGTGGAGAAGCCAGGATTCCTTCTGCAGGGTAAGGAGTGTGACCCCTCTGAGGGTCACACGCATGCAGATTCCAACTGCCATCTGCTCTGATGGCAGTGGTTCTTTGTGGCGTGTCTCGTCCAAAGCACAAGTTAAAATGTAATGCGCGTCACGAGGTATTACGAGGTGGGACCAGGTGATCAGCGCTCTGCTTTCAATCCCTTCCTGTGATACTCGGGGTAAGCGGTACCTGGAGACAGAGGCTGCCGTAAAAGCCCTGTGACTAGGTCTCCCACAGGCTCCCTGTCTCCTGCCATGTCATGCCCTGCGCTGCCTTGAGACTCTGTTGGCAAGAAGGCTGTCACCAGATGTGGCCCCTGGACCAGAGCCATGAGCCAAAAGAAACGTCTTTGCTTTATAAACCTATCCGGTCTCTGGTGTTGTGTGATAAACAACAGAAAAATAAACAGAGGCCGTGATTCCGAGGGTGGCAGTAATTCCGAGGGTGGCTGGTTTGGAAATCAGAGAGGGGAGCAGGTGGAGGACTCACCGCGGACCCTCAGCCTCACATTGGACACATGAATTTGAATTCAAAGACCAAGGGCGCCTGACCTCCTGTTTCTGAAGAACAGGGCCATCCCGACCCGGGGAACTGGGAGGAGCTGGTGTCTGAGTCTGTGTCCCCTCCTTGGTACAAGGGGCAGGATATTCAGAGTCATTGGGAGCAGTTAGGGAAATAAAGCTAGTCCCAGCCAGCCGGGAGAGTGACGTGGACAGACGGCCATGGCTCTTGTACCTCTGGTCCTTTGCCACCCAGGGGCTGGTACCCTGTCTCTTCTGGGGCGGTAACTGTTTCTTGGTGAGTATGCCAAGAACCCCGGCAGGTGACTGTCTCAGGGGACTATGTGAGTCTTACTAGCCAGCCCCCCAACTTCCTCACCCTGTATTCTACTTGCCTGTGTCACGTTGCGGAATATATAAGCAATAGCTTTACTTGGATTCGGGCAGAAATAGACATTTTACCTTCCAGCTTTCCTCACGGAGGGCAAGGAAAGAAGAGAAGCCGGTTCAACTGGTCCAGCCACTTGCTTACGACTCATTTGGTTCCCAAGACTTTCTGGGGAAAAAAAAAAAAAGAAATCTTACCTGTGCATTTACCAGACTGCTGACAGGTGACGCTTTTGGACAGGAGCTTGCAGCAAGTTCAGGGCCAAGAACACATGTCAGCTATTTCCAGGGAGCCGAGCCCGAGAGGAGGCTGGATTGAGACAAGTTACAGCCACTTCCCAGCCCCCGCCCCATCAGATCCCAGCACGATGCTCATCACGCCAGCTGATGCTGTACAAATAAAACATATCTCTGCTCCGGGGCCACCACTGTGGACAGCTTTGAGGAGGAACAAAAATGGCCAGGCACGCTGGCCAAGGTCGTCGTCTTTGCACCCGTCCCCCCCCCCACCCGGAGGTCCTGGCTGGCTTCAGATTCCCGCCAACACGCTTGACTCAGGCCCTTGATCAAAGGTCACCTCCTGGGACCAGGGCTGGAAAACTCCACACTTGCCACAGTTGTCTCTCCCTCCAGAGGCCTGATTCCCCTCAGCCGTTACCACTATGTACTGTACGGCTACTGCCTGCCTTCCAAGGCCCCCTGTAAGCTCCTAACGTTAGTCTGATGCACTGTGTGTCTGCTCTTGTGCTCACACACGCACACACACACACACACACGCATGCACGCACCCAAGTGTCTAATTCTCTGGACCCCTGGTTTCTGCAAGTCCTTGAGTTCAATCCACCGTGGATAGAAAATATTTGGGGAAAATGTGTTTTGAGCACAGACAGACTTTTGAATGGTACTTATTGTGTTCCCTAAAATACAAGGTAACACGTGCATTGTGTTAGGTGTTATAAATAATCTAGAGATGACTCAAGGACACGGGAGGATGTGCGGAGGTCACGTGCTTGCTCATAACTACCCTTTGGCCACGCAAGGGGTTTGCTATCCAAGGGGGTTTAGTTGTCTTGTCTTTTTCTCTGCTGTGACCAAAAGATCTGACAAGAACTTAGGGGGAAAAAAAGAACTGTCGAGGGGGAAAAGTTTATTTAGGACGCGCCGTTTCAGAGGTCTTCGTCCACTCACTCCGTTGCTCTGGGACCGGGATGTGGCAGAACCTCTTGGCGGAGGGTGTGGGGAAGGAGGGCAGCTCAGGACACGGAACTAGGAAGCAGAGAGAGAGGGACAAAATCTAAACCCCGAAGGCACGCTCTGCTCCTCCAGCCACACCCACCTGCCTACAGCTAATCCATTCCAGTGGATCAATTCACTAATTAGGCTGAGGTTCTCATAACCCAGTGATTTCACCTCTAAACTTTCTTGCCTTGTCTCACACGTGAGCTTTTGGGGGGCGTGTCACATCTACACCATAACCAGGGTCCTGGAATCAATTCTAGGAATCAGTTCCAGAACAAGGGACTTCCATGTACACACACACACACACACACACACACACACGTTCATTACTCAAGTTCGTAATTTGCTCATATGTCCTCAGTACCTGGCACATAATTTTCTCTCAACAAACATGCACAGATCACATTGCACATCGATCATACGATAATCCTCAGTTTCAGAAATGTTGAAATGGTAGCCGGCACTGGGATGCACACCCTGTGATCCCAGCGACTCTGGAGGCTGAGGCAGGAGGATCGCAAGTTCAAGGCCAGCCTCAGCAACTTAGGGAGGTCCTCAGAATAAAAAAAAAAAAAAAAGGGCTGAGGATGTGGCTCAGTGCTTAAGTGCCCCGGGGTTCAATTCAGGGGTTGGGCAGTGGGGGTACAGTGCCAAAGGGTGAGAAACAAACTCATCTTCAAATCAAGAGAACAGGGCACAGTCACCTGTGAAACACCTGCACTATTGAGAATGAAGTGGTCCTGTGACTGTGTAGCTCCTAAGTGCTTTCCAGAACCTTCTCCCCTTCCACCCTCACAATGGCACTGTTTTGGAGCTGGTTTCATAGGTGATAGGGTCTCCAAAGGGCATCAGTGTTTCTGTTTGCGTATTTGGAAACGTGTGTGCTCACAAGTAAACGCAGGAGCAGGTGACAGCTGAGCCAGCTCGGGAGGGTCAACCTGCAAGGGCTCCAGGCGGCCACACGGGCCCCATGGCTGTTGCTCCCTCCTGCAGCCTTGGACTGTGGCAGCTGCTGAGGGACGGGCAGGGCTGCTCTGGTACTGCTGGGTTGGCAGAAGAGCCTGGCAGTGCCAACCTGGCCCGGGGCCGGAGCCTGCTGGTCCCTGAGTGAAGCCTCACCTCTGCGAGGGCAGGGGCCACGCTGGGTGCATCCTTGTGTCTCATGCACAGAGTTTTGCACGTGGCAGGTCTTGGAGGAATGAATGGGTGAACCAAGGACGGGGGTGACCGCGTGTTGAGGCCACCAGGGCTGCTGCCCCTTCCGCTCCCTACCTGGTCCCGAGCTCTTCCTTTCCTCCTGGCCTCCGTGCCTTCCTGCCCTCCCGCAAAGCCCCCGGGAACTGGTGACACAGCCCTGTGAGTTCTGCCCGCCTAGGTTTCCCTGGCACCGCTCGGGATTCCTTGTGCTGCTCCCTTGGTCCATCTCCCCATCCGGGGAACGCAGCACAGAAGATTGTGTCAGTTAAAACCAGAGGCGAAGGACGGAGATACGACAGGGTCCTGTGACGTGGAGGAGGGATGGACATTCGGTCCACTCCTCCAGGGCCGTGCTGTGGGGGAACCAGAGATTTTGGCTGGGAGCTTCCTGGCAGGCAGGGGGAAAAGCACATCTGTCCCTTCCACCACTTGTGCCCAGTCACGGATGCAGACCTTTGCTCATGGCAGAAGGGTCTGTTCCCAGGGTTCAAGTCAGGGGGAGGTTCTCCTAAGGGCCTCACCAGAGGATGCTGGGCAGAGGACCGGCGTGCAGGACACCTGATCATGGTGGACAAGAGGAGGGGTTGGGAGCTGCCTGCCACCATGTCTACGGCTCAGGCTTGATGTATTTTGCTAATGCAAAGCAGGGTAATGGCATGTCCCAGCGCCTGGCCTGCGTGGACCTGGCGTGACTCAGAGTGGATTTCAGGGCAGCTCCCTGACCACCTAGACTGTGCTCTGATAAAGCTGAAGAGGAAGCTCAGTGAGGGACGAAGTGAGAATTCTGGCTCAGGTCCTGACCTGTGGCCTGGTCTGCTTCCTGCCCGAGACCTCCTAGACCTCAGGCTCCTCTTCTGAGGCTGCATGTTAGATGCAGCACCTGGCACTAGGACAGGGCCAGTGAGAAGACTTAGCGCTGGGGCACCTGCCATCTCATGAAGCCTCCCAGCGACACCACAAGGTAAATGTCAGCCCATTCGCCACACGGTGCTCTGAGTACTTAGATCAGAATTACTCGGCTTACTTGGGTTTTTTTTCATTATCACCCTTCTAAGAAGAAAATTTTAATTTGATTTAAATTCCCCCTAGTGAGAGAAGTTAAATACTACGGAATAAGATTGTATCAAATAGGATTGAGCTTTGAGACCCACAAACCATTGTAATATCTAAGATTTTTTTTTCCCTCACACACACCCAACACTATTCGTTCTCCCTTGGGGACTAATGTCACCCCCACTGAGGACTCATACTTTAGAGACTCGGATTCTGTTGAGCAGTCTAATTGATGGACAAAAAGGCCCAGAGTGGTCAATTAATTCACCCAAAGCCACACAGCCAATGAGAGGGAATCAGAGTCTCAGTTTCAGAATGGCTCTACGCTGTGCTTTTAACCACTCATAACTGGTGACAGCACCTCAGCCAGCTGTTACACATCTTGCTTTTTTTTCACACACCGATGTATCTTGTGGATTATTCTGTTGCGGTACTCATCCAATTGCTTTGTTCTTTTGATTAGCTGAGTCGTTTTTTCACATGCATCAGCATCAAAGGATTTATTTGAGGAGACCACAATGGGCCGGGCTGGGCGTGTTTCCGGTCTTGTGCAATTAAAACCTCCAGCTTAACAATCCGCCTGCATGCTCAGCCTGTTGCTTAAGTAAAACGTGAAGGTTAAACGCCCAGAAACGGGATCTCTGCACACGTCTGAGAAGGTGGCATCTATCAGGACCCCGGAAGCCTCTGCACAGAGCGGAGATCCTCGCCGCCCCTCCAAGGTCAAACCGCGCCACCTTCCTACCAGCTAAGCTTCGGTCGTGACCCTCCCATTCCACCTGACCTGGTTATTGATGGAGACACAGGCTCTCCATCCCCGCCACCTTTTATGCATTTGGTCACCAAATAAGCCTCTCGTCACCTGGCATTTCCCCCTGTGGCTTCCCACACTTCATTTCTGAACTCCAGTTCTCGCCTCCTTAGCAGACGGCCGGGCTCCCGGATTCCTTTCCCGCTGCCTGGTTGGCACTTTGAATCCGGGTGGGAACATCAGAAGCCTCCCAGCGTCTCCCGGGTCCCTGGGGGCCCTCCAGGCTGTGGGGACAGCAGGTTCTTCCCATGATGTTGGTCAGAACCCGGACAGGACCCCATTCTGCAGAATTTCTGCAGAATGGCTAGGACTGTCTTTCAGCAGCCGGGGGAGCCCAGTCAAGTGGCCCCTGTCCAGTGTCCGCAGGGCCAGACCAGCCCCTCTTCTCCTGACCCTCACTCTGCAGCTTCTGCGGCTCAGCGGGTCCCCCGCAGGCGGGCCTCTGTTAGAGAGCCGCGAGGCAGAAAGGACTCTAGGAATTCATGGAGGAGGCCTTGAGCCTCGGCAGCGCCTGTCATTAAAGCCACTGCACCGTTAAAATCATCTGGTAATTAAACCCAATGGTGGTTGGCGATGGTTTGTTCTGGAAGGTCCTCAAGGAAGAGCGGGTTAACGGGATGGAGAGAGCTGAATGGGATTTTGTGCAGATAGACCCTGCAGCCTCCTTGGCGGGTGGGGAAGGCTGGCGGAGGCCCTTCCTTCAGCTCAGACGTGCTGATCCAACATGGTGGCGGTTGCCCCTCTGCGCGTGCACAGGGCTAAGCCTGGGTTTGTGGGGGGACAACCTTGCAGCCTCCCTCTGCCTCGAGCACAATAGGTGCACAGACATGGACTTAATGCATTCAGGCACTCGTTCAACAAATATTTACCCGATGCATGTTACATGTCAGGCAGGGCATAGCCAAGGAGCTTGAACTCTAGCTGTAGGACATAGACAATAATATAATATTGTGGTAAATGGCACGAGGAGGGATAGTTAATGCCTATGGGGGAAGGGTGCCTCTCAAAGGAGATGTCCTCTGAGCAGTTGTCAAAGGAATAAACCATGAGAGGGATACCAAGGGGGAAATTTTTCCAAGCAAAGAGGACAGACAGCAAGTGCAAAGGCCCTGGGGTAGGTTATACCATCTCTACTGGGAAGCAGAGGTAAAAATCTATGAACACTCCAGAAGGTCAGAGCCAAAGGACCTTCAATGGAGCCCCTTTCCTGTCAGGAAAATCCAGAGAGGGGAGAACTATTGTAAGATCACACAGCTGCTGATAGAAGAATTTTTTTTTTTTTAACCAATTCCTGACTCCTATCCTCTTGCTTCAGAGACTCAGAGGGACTTCAAAGCAGCAAGAGCCACGTCAGCCACGTAGTTCAGCTCCCAGTCCTCCCTTCCTCAGCTCTGTCTCTGTCCTCAGTTTCCTTGTGTGTAAAGCGGAGCAGTGACATCTTGTAACTGGCACTGTCCATGATGCGACCATCTGCCTGAGAAGCTGAACGCTCTGGGTAATGGGGTGTTACTAAGAAAGAACAGAGCGGTGGACGGCCAGAGGGACAGGGGCTTCCCCTTCCAGGCTCAGGCAGGCAGTCGGATCCCTGCGCGTCTCCACATCTTCCCATTATGGTGGAATAGCCAAAGCCCGGCATGGGGGTGTGCTTCTATAATCCCAGCTGCCAGGGAGGCCAAGGCAGGAGGCTCACAAGTTGGAGGTCAGCCTGGGCAACTTGGCGAGACCCTGTCTCAAAATTAAAAATAGAAAGGGCTGGGCACGCAGCTCAGTAGCCGAGTGCTGGCCTCGCACGCATGAGGCCCCGGTTTCAATTCCCAGTACTGCAAAAAGAAAGAGGAACCCTCCATCCCTCATGGGGTTGTTACGAGGATTCATAAATGAATAACCCTGAAGCCTTTGGCCGTGTCCAGCCCACAAAAACCAGTCCACAGTACTTCTGCTCCCTCTTTTCCTTCCCTACCAAAGACATTCTGAACCTGATTCCCGACTGTTAGTCCACTGGACAGATGGGACTGAGACTTGAGGAGCTCAGTCTGTTTAACAGAGCCAGTAAGGGGAGGAGCTGGGCCCGAGCCTGCTCTCCAGGGCGGAGAACGTTCCCTGGCCCTGGCTGATCCACAGCTCACTCTGGGTTCTTGGCGCTTTGCTTGGACTGGTGCAGCAGCTGGAGGAGAGAGCTCCATCGCGTCCGTTTCCTTCTTTGGTGAGAGCCAGGGGCTCAGCCTGGCCCTGCAGGAGTAGGTGCCCAGTGGGTCCCAGGTCCCACTGGTGTCATGCCAGCTGTTGCTGTTGGGATCACCTCACATCCACCTCGTGGTTTTATTTTCAGAGCCCCTTAGGTGGCGGGAAGGTCTGAGTCCTCGTCCATCCCCTGGGGCTGGGGCTAGTTAGCCTCTGCCTATCCACAAGCAGAGAGGGAATCGGGTGCCACCTGCATGACACAGGGGCGAGGCTGGGAGGCTTCTGGGAGTATGGGGACTGGGACGGGACATCAAGGTCCTAGGAAGGCACCGGGCGGCCCCTCCGTGGTCACAGGGCAGACAGGTGACCAGCGTCCCACCTCTGTGGCCAGCGCTCCCTCAGTTTTCCCCTTGGGCGGCTTCCTGGCCGCTGCCACGTTACCAAGGCAGCTTTCTAAAGTGACTTCTCTTGTCACCGGGCCAGAGGACACTTGGCTTCTCTTCGTGTGGCGGATAAAGTGGGAGATTGCAGGAGCTCCCCTGTGCTGGTGGCAGAAGGCAGGTCCCTGTCGTTCCTCCCGACTCTGTTGATAAGAGGGGTTCTGGGGACACGGCACCCCCATCATGGTGGGCCTCCTGGTGCAGGCAGGGCACAGCGGGCCTCATTCGTTCGGGGACAGTCCTGGCCACTCAGAGCAAGAGCCGAAATCCTGGCCGTGCTCCTGGGGAGCACTTGGCATTTGGACCTGGGCCGTCCTTTGTTCTGTGCATTGTGGGATATTTCACGGTGTCCCTGAACCGGACCCACTGGGTGCCAGGAGCATCCCCAGTCGTGACAACCTGCGATCCCCAGGCGGAAGCTGTCTCCTGGCGGGCGGAGTTACTCCCGGTTGGAGCCGTGGTTCCAGGCAGCCTGTTGGATCTTCCCCTCCCCGCACTTCTTCTCTGACCTCATCTCCTGCTTTTCGTCCATTTTCTTGCCACCCTCCAGCCTCGCTGGCCTCCTTCCTGGTCCTTGCCAGCAAGGTGAGCTGCCCCCTCACCTCAGGGCCTTTGCACGGCCGCTCTTGGCCTCCAAACTGCCTCTCCCCTCCATGTCCACGCAGCCTGCTTGCCCACCCCTGGGGGGCTCCACTATATCTCACGTTCTCAGCCCAGAGCCTCCCCGACCTGTCCTCAGTGGAACCCTCGGCATCCTCCGCAGGCGAGCCACTCTGCACACTGTGCTTGTCCGTCATCTGCCCACCCAGAGCCCGAGGTGCTAAGGAAAAGAGCCTCCTGGAGGTTCCTGGGGGGACAGAGATGAGACAGGCAGCCCTCCAGAGCCGTGGGGTGTGGGGCTGAGTCTGGGGGAAGGGTGTGTCTGTCTCCCAGGCCAGTGCGGGACAGTCCTGCTTAGCGTCCCTCCTGGTGCTGACCTCACGGGCTGCGCCAGTACTGCCCACACCCTGCAGGACGGCAGCTGCTGCCTGTGGCTGAGTGGCGGAGCTGCTATAAAACAGTCCTTAGTCCCCACACTCGGCTGATTCTGTACTTTGGGGCATTAACACCCCTCCCGACGTGTCAGATGGGCCAGCAAAGCCTATCCATTTTCCCTTGCGTGGGGCCCTGGTTTTTCCAGTGAGGCACAGAGAGGTTAAGGGACTACCTCGAGATCACACAGCCAGCCAGCAGGAGGCAGAGCCAGGATGAGCCCGCCTCTCTCTGTGGATGCCAGAGCTGGCGCTGGGAGCCGGGCCCCATCCCGCCCTCTGCTCTTGGCAGCTGGGATGTGATTCCCCAAGACATCCCGAGATTCTTGCCTGCAGCTCCTTTGCGTGACCTTTCTGAAGAGTGAGTAATGGGTGCCCACAGTGGCTGTGAGAGAGAGATTCTTTTTCCACTTAGAATCTTTAAGTAAAAGCCCCAAAGCCTCTAGTTCGGGAGTAAATACATAGCTGTACACCTCCAGAGTGTCACAAGATTTAATTGGTACAACTGTCCCCAGGGAACCAGGGTGGCCACGCTAAGTGTTCCCGGTCAGCGGAAGCAGGATTAACAGCCATCACAGATGTCGCACGGAGACCTGGGTGCTGCTGGAAGGAGGGCACTTGGTGCTGCCAGGGACCCTGTCCTGCTCCTCCATCTCCTGCCCGCCTCCCAGGACCTCCGACATCAGCCAGGGCATCTGTCGGGGAGGCTTTCCAACCTCAGGGTGCACGATCCTTGCAGAGGTCGCTAGAGGGGCCCCAGATCCTCTGCTGCCACCTGCAAGTCTGCACTTTGTCCCTGGAATGTCTGCAGGGAGCATGACCCAGTGACAATTCCATGCATGCAGCTGTCCAGCGTGTGCAAGGGTCCTGGGCCCTGCCATGCACATGTGTGGCCCTGCCCGTGTGGCCCCCGTGTTTGAGCTGAGATCAGCTGAATGAGCCCAACGTCCCGGGCAGGACGGGGTGGGGTGTGCAGAGGCCTGGGAACCAGGGAGGTGGTGCCCAGATTCCCGGGGCCTCACTTTGTGCAGGAGAGCAATTCAGGACAGTGGCAAGGGGCCGATGGGGCTGATGTCCACCCGGCTGTGCTTTTGCTCATCTGCTTCCTCTTGAAGCCAGAGGTTTCTCCGCCTCGTTTCCGACTGCCCTTCTGGTGGCACTGTCTCCTACCAAAGCAGTCATGCCCTTCCTCGTCGCCTCTCTGCTCAGGTGAGGCTCTGTGAGTAAACACTCAGCTCCACCAGAGACACAGGAGGCAGGCCAGCCGGCTTCTCCCATTTCAGAGGTGATCAGGAGGAGCCCTGCGGCAGGTCATTCTGGAGCAGCTCAGCAGACACGGGGACAGAACTAACTGATAGAAACAGAGCAGAATCAGAACCCGTGACTGAAAAATGAGGGAAGAGGCAGGCTTCTAAATGAAGAGTCCCAGCTCGACACACAGCTGATAACAACTGGGTTTCCCTCTTTGCCTTGCCTGCCAGGGAGCTCAGAGAAAGAGCTCATACCTCTCATAAGTGACCAGGACCTATTACTTGGGGGATGGGGATGTTCACCATGTTCCTGGTAGCAAATTGACTTTCCTATCTCTCTTTCCCTTGATCCCCTTTCTTACTGTACCCTCCTTCCCACTGGCTTTGGTGTGTTTAATTTCTGGTCAGTGGACCTATGTTTTGTTTGGGGTGTGTGAGTTTGCAATGTAGGACAGTAGGGGTCAGTCGTTATTGAGATAAAGCACAACTCCTAGCTCTGTTTTTCTTCGTGGGCGCCTTTTACTCCAGCCGGCAGCCTCTTCCCCAGGGCCCCTGCTTAGCTCAGTCTAGCTGGGAGGTGCCCTGTGGCTCTCTTCACCTTCAAGTCTCCATGAAAAGGGGCTCCCACGATTCCAGGCCTTGGAGGCTGGGAAATGAAGATGGGGTGCTGTACTCCACCCAAATCCAGACCCAGCTGCTGGCTTCAAGCTGCCAGCCCAAGATATGCTGTTTTTTTTTCCCCACTAGGGATTGAACTCAGGGGTGCTTAACCATGGAGCCCCAGCCCCAGCCCTTTTTATATTTTATTTAGAGACAGGGTCTTGCTGAGTTGCTTAGAGCCTCGCTAAGGTGCTGATGTTGGCCTTAAACTTGCAATCCTCCTGCCCCAGCCTCCCGATCTGCAGGGATCACAGGCGTCCCCCTTCCCTGGGCCTCTGTTAACACATCTATGAGATGGGAACAAATCCCCCCGTCTGCCAGCCTCATAGGTCCCCTATCCTGCATGCTGCTTGTCCAACAAAAGCCCGATGACCTGCAGGAATATGATTCTTGTCCAGGCCAGTTTTTCTGTCCATTGAAGAGAAGCTGCACCGCTCACTTGCCTTGGGCCTGGGACCTGGCCTCAGTCTCTTCCTCTGCGTTTTGAACTTGCGTCTCTCATGTTAGAGGTGACTGACTGTACCACAGAGAGAGCAGCCAGCCAGCCACAGGTGTCCCAGTGCCGGGCTTGGGCACCTCGCAGGTGGAGTGGTCCATCTCAGGGGAGCCCGGAGTGCCCGAGGGGACTCTGGATGTGGAACCTGCAAGCACCTCCCTGTGGCTCCCAGCTACCCTGCCTGCAATGTGCCCTCGGGGCTCATGCTGAGGGCGGCCTTGCGCCAAGTCCTGGGAGCCTGCAGCCCTTCTTGGAAACAAAATGTCATCCTCATGAAAATCTAGACAGGCCTCCCTCTGCCTTTCTAGCTTCAGAATCCTAAGGCTCAGCCAGTCCAGATGGACATCTTCATTTTCACTTAGGCAGTTGTTAAAGATCATGGAAAGTTGGACAGCCACCTTGACTTTCCTTGAAGGAAAGTTCCAGGACGCGGCTGTGGGCCTCTGAAGGGGACTAGCTCCCGCCCAGGAGCCAGGGAGGCGGACCTCGTGCAGATTCCATGGTCACTGCCAACAGGGGTTCAGATTCTAAGGACCAAGGAGACGTGGAGGGAGGAAGAAAGGCGGAAAAAATGAAGTCTACCGTGACCTGTTATTTTCTGAGGAGCTACATAGTCTTAAAACTGAAAGTCACCAGGTTTTTTTTTTTCTTTTTCTTTTTCCCAAACCTCAATTTTTGTTCTCTGCAAGAAGTTATTGCCATGTTCTTCTCTGGCTGCTTAGATCTGGCAGTGAGGGTCATGAAGTCATGAGACACAGCTCTCAAGCCACTTCAGCGTGACTTTGGCTTTTCTTATTTTTATTTTTTTTATTTTTGGTGGTGGGGTAAACTTTTTTGGGAACAATTCAAATTTCTGTAGCTGCAGAACCGAAACTTTTTTTTTTTTTTTTTGTTATTTTTAATGTTCTGAATAAGAGTCATTTGCATTCCCAACTGTGACAGTGATGGGGATGTTGGGTCTTAGATTTAGAATACAATCATAACTTTGTAAAAATTCCCATAGCTGGGGAATCTGGAGAGTGATCCGCCCCACGTTGGGAAAACATATCAGTCAAGCTGGTTTCCACCTGTGAGAGTGGGGAGGGCGGCCACACGCACCCGGAGACGAAGCCGAGTTGTCACATGTCACTGAGTGTCATACTGTAGAGTGTGAGAATGGTGGGAGATAATTGAAGGGTTTTACATGGCAATTCTAGAGATAGGAAAAAGGGAAGTGGAGGGAAAGGAAGAGAGAGAAGGGCTGGCCCAGAGAGAGGTGATGTGGGGCAGGAGTTTCTACCAAGAGTTGGGAGATTGCAGCTCATGGACCACGTGTGGCCCTCCACCTGCTTTGATAAATAAAGTTTTATTGGCATACCTGCTCATTTACACTCGGCTCTTGACTGCTTTAGCTTTCCAATGGCAGTGTGGAGTCGTTGCAACAGAGAATCTATGGCCTACCTAGCCTCAGATGTTTCTTACCTGGTCCTTTGCAGAAAAAGATTTGGTGACCTCACCTATGGATCATCGTGGACAAAATCTTTAACAAAAGTGCAAAATCTCTACCCCACGCATTATGAGCTGGATGGCCTTAGAGAGATGACTCTCTGTCTCCAAGGCTCAAGCTGGATGGCCTTGGGTAGGAGACTGTCTCTCTGTATAATGCTCATTGTATCCTTGGGGCATTTTTAGTAAATCACCCCAAAACTAGCTAGAATGATACAGTAAGAAACTTTTGTGATTTATTTTGCACGTGGGTCTCTGGGTCAACTTGGCAGTTCTTCTAGTCTCAGTGGTGATTGTTCCCATCTTGGTGGGCTTCACATGTCTGCTCATAAGCTGCACAGGAGCATTTCAACCTGATTTTGACCTCTCCTGGTCCAGCAGCCCTCCCACCTGGGCTTGTCCACTTCGCAGCCACGAGACTCCAAGAGAGGAGGGAATCCAACCTTCCAACGGGAGCTTCCCTCTTGAAGAGTCTTCCAACAACAGGGCCTACTGTGTGATTTGCTTTTGCTTTGCTCTGCAAAGCCGCGTTGCCTGGGGAGGGATACAGCCGATCGTGGTGCGGGGCTGTGAGCAGTGTCCACCTGAGGACTCACAGCAGCCTGATGTGTTGGAGGCATGGAAGAAACAAGGCCCAGCCGCTCTGGCTTGCTGGGAGGCCGGCTGCATGCCTGGGGTGGTGATCTGGGCTTTGAGGGCAACTGGTCTATTCTGGGGCTTCTCTGCTTCTAATATCATGGCAAGGCTAGGTGACTTGCAGGCGCACACTGCAGAACTGTGCTCAGTGTCCTGCCTGGCACGTGCAAAGCCTCCATCCCCGCCAGCCCTTAGTAATGATTGGCAGATGCAGCCCCTCCCTCCCTGAGCACCATTGTTATTATTATCTTCAGCCACCAGTCGGAAGGACCAGTCTGTCCGTCCCTTTTTTAGATGTTCGTATCTGTGCCATCCCCGCCTCGTGTGACTGTCTCGGGGACACGCAGCAGAGACCTGTGGTCCTTCCTCTCCAGGAGCCTGGTGCAGCAGGCCCGTAATGCAAAGTGACATGCCAGCGGAGACTGAGGCCTGGGAGGGCTCCCGGCAGCCGGCTCCTGGGTGGAGGAGCCTCGCTCGCAGTCCTCAGGAGGACTAAATTGCAGCCTGACAGCACAGATCTGGAAAGGTCACCACGCAAAGTGGCTGCCTGATGGGGGTGGGCCGACAGGACCATGGGCAGCACTGGCCACCAGGATTCAACAACTGCTTCTCCTCAGGGAGTGGCCTTCCACAGGCCCAGAGTCTTTCTGAGACTGTGATGAAGTGGCCGCAGCCTCTGGGGATGGAAAGGGTCTGGTCCAGAAGGCTCTGTCTACCTTCTGAGCTTTTGTCCACTTGAGCACACTGGACTTGGTGTTTACGGAGCAGCCCTGAATGGGCTGAATCCACAAGCAAGTTTAGAAAGAGAGGAGGGATGTGGAGAGAGTGATGAGGTCTCTACATGATCAAAAACCATCAGATCAGATCCATATCAGACCTGGAATCTCAGTTCTACGCTCTGTAGTTGGGTATGGTGCTCTATGCACAGTTGTTCAGGATACACACTGCACAAAGGAATCTGCAGGAGCTAATTTTTAGCCTACATTCATCATCAAGGGTGTGCAGCCAGCCACAGTGCTGCAACTGTGCTGGGTCAGGGGAACCTTTTTCTATAAATCTTATAAAGCTACACCATGAGCTAGCAGTGGCCTTATCTGGGTGGTATTGGGTAGGTTTGACTTTTAAACTCTTGGAACATCAGTTTCCTCATCTGTAAAATGGGAATGAAACTAGCACCAATGTCCTGTTTGTTTTCTTAATAACATAAGGTATTTTAAGAGCTCAGAATAGTGTCAGGACCTGATGAATGATGTCTACACTGAGTGGTCTACACAGACTGCCTGGGTTCAACTCTACTCTTCCACTTGTGAGCTGGGAGGCCCCTCTCTGCCTCTGTTTAATTGTGTTTACGATGGAGACGACAATGATGGTGATGATACTGTCCATGGAGCTGTGAGGCTTAGAGAGCTCGTCTCTGTTGGGTGCTTCAGAGTTTCTGCCTGGTAGATATGAGCTCTACGAGCCAGTGTCAGGGCTTTGGGGACCAAGGACCCATGTGGGTGGCAAGTCGGTCTGAACCAAGCCTTTGCCATACATGTGTGTCCAGGGATACTTGAGGGCTTCAAGTTCTGGGTGACTAAGAAGAGCAGCCTCTGCATGATCTACCGAGGCCTGGAGAGCGTCTCTGGCTGGCGTGAATTTCCGGTGACTTCTTGGGACTCCCTCTTCCCTGATGACTTAGTCGATACCTGCCAAGCCCCTCCCACTCCTGCCCAAGTATAAGGACCCCCTCCGCCTGTAACTTCTGCCGTCAGCAGAGGGGGCCCACGGAGGTCCTGGAGCGGAGGACCTCAACTCAGGACAAGGGGTCTTGACCTTGTCTCAGAACAGATCTGAAGACAGTCGGGCAGAGACGTGGGAGGAGGCCAGTTCAGGAAAGCTGGGAGTACACGTTCAAGGGGGAACACGGCCGGCTCGAGAAGGACACACGCTGTTGGGGTCTCGGGCTCCTCTTTCAGAGGGACCTTTGGGAGGGGCTGGCCCGGGGGCATGAGATTGGTCCTGCAGTCTCAGGACCCTTGGTGGCGCCTGGCTGTTCTCAGGACCTTCAGTCGACCTTGCTCCTCCATCTGGTCCACGCACAACACTTGGAATGTGCCCGTGTTTCAGGTCTCATAAAATATTTCTCTTTGCCCAGTCT
>PVHX01028039.1:7725-18703 GCA_004024805.1 Geosciurus inauris | reverse complement strand
AGGGTCATTACTACCCCTGGTGCATGTATGAAGACACAAATGGTGTGACTCTATCTGGTATGCAACCAGAAAAATGGAATAACTGAGCTCTGTTCATGTACTATGACTTGAAACGCATTTAAATAAAATAATTAAATCAAAAAAAAAAGAACAAACCAACAAAAGGAGCAGAAGACAGGAAATAATTACAATTAGGGCTAAAATCAATGAAATTGAAACAGAAGAACAATAGAAAAAATTGACAAAACAAAAAGCTGGTTCTTTGAAAAAAATAAATAAAATGGACAAAACCTTAGCCACCCTAATGAAAAGGGGAGAAAAAACTCAAATTACTAAAATTTGGGATGAAAAAAGAAATATCAAAACAAACAGTAGTGAAATACAGAAGGTAATTAGAAACTACTTTGAAAATTTATACTCCAGTAAAATAGAAAACCCTGAAGACACCAACAAATTTCTGAGGCATATGACCTACCCAAACTGAAACAGGAGGACATTCACAACTTAAACAGATCAATTCCAAGCAAGGAAATAGAAGACACCATCATAAGCCTACCAACCAAGAAAAGCCCGGGACCAGATGGATTCACAGCCAAGTTCTACAATACCTACAGAGAAGAACTAACTCCAATACTCCTCAAATTATTCCATGAAATAGAAAAGGAGGGAACCCTTCCAAATTTATTCTATGAGGATATTATCATCCTGATATCAAAACCAAACAAAGACACATCAAAAAAAGAAAATTTCAGACCAATATCCCTAATGAACATAGATGCAAAAATTCTCAATAAAATTTTGGCTAATTGCATACAAAAACATATTAAAAAAATAGTGCACCTTGATCAAGTAGGGTTCATTCCAGGGATGCAAGGATAGTTCAACATATGGAAATCAATCAATATAATCCATCACATCATTAGACTTAAAGATAAGAATCATGATTATATCAGCTGATGCAGAGAAAGCATCTGACAAAATAGATCACTGTTCCATGTTCAAAACACTAGAAAAACTAGGGATAGTAGGAACATACTTCAACAGTGTAAAAACTATCTAAACCCAAGGGCAGCATCATCCTAAATGGAGAAAAAAAAATGGAAGCATTTCCTCTAAAAATAGGAAGAAGATAAGGATACCCTCTTTTACCATTGCTATTCAACATAGTCCTTGAAACACTAGCCAGAGCAATTAGACAGATGGAAGAAATTAAAGGAATATGAATAGGAAAAGACAAACTCAAACTGTCATTACTTGCCAATGATATGATTCTATACTTAGAGGATCCAAAAAATTCCACCAGAAAGCTTCTAGAATTAATAAATGATTTCAGCAAAGTAGTAGGATATAAAATCAACACCCATAAATCAAATCTATACATCAGTGATGAATCTTCTGAAAGAGAAATTTGAAAACCTACCCCATTCACAATAGCCTCAAAAAAAAAAAAAAAAAAAAAAACCTAAATTACTTGGCAATCAATTTAACAAAAGAGGTGAAAGACCTCTACAGTGAAAACTACAGGACACTAAAGAAAGACATTAAAGAAGATCTTAGAAGATGGAAAGAAGTCCCATGCTCTTGGATGGGCAGAATCAATACTGTCAAAATGGCCATACTACCCAAGGTTCTAAACAGATTCAATGCAATTCCAATTAAAATCCCAGCATCATTCCTTATAAAAATAGAAAAAGCAATCATGACATTCATTTGGAAGAATAAGAGACCCAGAATAGTCAATGCAATCCTTAGCAAGAAGAGGGAAACAGGAGGCATCACAATGACAGACCTTAAACTATACTACAAAGCTATACTAACAAAAACAGCATGGTACTGGCACCAAAATAGACATGTAGAATAATGGTACAGAATAGAAGACACAGAGACAAACTCACATGAATACAGTTATCTTATACTAGACAGAGATGCCAAAAACATACATTGGAGAAAAGATAGCCACTTCAACAAGTGGTGCTGGGAAAACTAGAAATCCATATGCACCAAAATGAAACTGAACCCCTATCTCTCACCATGCACAAACCTCAACTCAAAGTAGGTCAAGGACCTAGGAATTAGACCAGAGACGCTATGACTAATAGAAGAAACAGTAGGCCCAACGCCTCATCATGTCATATTAGGCCCTGACTTCCTTAACAAGACTCCTAAAATACAAGAAATAAAATAAAGAATCAATATATGAGATGGATTCAAGCTAAAAAGATTCCTCTCAGCAAAAGAAACAATCAATGAGGTGAAGAGAGAGCCTACATTTTGGGATCAAATTTTTGCCATATGCACATCAGATAGAGCACTAATCTCCAGGATGTATAAAGAACTCAAAAAAAGTTAACACCAAAAATCAAACAACCCAATCAAAAAATGGTCTAAGGAGCTGAACAGACACTTCTCAGAAGAAGATATGCAATTAATCAACAAATACATGAAAAAATGTTCAACATCTCTAGCAATTAGAGAAATGCAAATCAAAGCTACTCTAAGATTTCATCTCATGCCAGTTAGAATAGCAGTTATCAAAAATACAAGCAACAAGAAGGGTTGGTGAAGATGTGCAGAACAAGGCACACTCATACATTGCTGGTGGGACTGCAAATTGGTACAACCAATCTGGAAAACAGTATGGAGATTCCTTAGAAAACTTGGAATGGAACCACCATTTGACCCAGCTATCCCACTCCTTGGTCTAGACACTAAAGACTTAAAAACAGCATGCTACACTAATGCAGCCACTTCAATGTTTATAGCAGCACAATTCACAATTGCTGAACTGTAGAAGCAACCTAGATGCCCTTTAACAGATGACTGGATAAAGAAATTGTGGTATATATACCCAATGAAATATTACTCAGCATTAAAAGAGAATAAAATTATGGCATTTGCAGGTAAATGGGTGGAGTTGGAGAATATCATGCTAAACAAAGTAGGCCAATCCCCAAAACCAAAGGCTGAATGTTCTCTCTTATATGTTGATGCTGATCCATAATGGGGGTGTGTCATGCACAAGAAGAATGTAGGAACTTTGATTGGCAAAGGGGAGAGGGGAGGGAGGAGATGGGAAGGGGCTTGTGGCCAGGAAGGATGGTAGAATGAGATGGATGTCATTACACTAGATACATGGTATGACTGCACATATGATGCAATGCTACATCATATACAATCAGAGAAATGAAAAGTTGTACTGCATTTGTGTACAATGAATCAAAATGCATTCTGCTGTCATATATACCTAATTAGAATTAGTTAATTAAAAAATAAAAGCATGGCATATATCTTGTTCTAATTCAGACCTCAGTACCTCTCCTTCCCCTCCTCTTCTGCTCTCCCCAGGCTCCTTTCCCTCTGCTCTACTGATCTTTTGCCATTTACCATAGTTATTTTTTAAAATTAATTTTTTGTAGATGTACACATGGTGAAATTTACTGTGATATATTCATATAGGTACATAGTAAAGTAATGTCAGATTCATTCCACTGCCTTTCATTTTCCCATCTTCCCTCTCTTCCCTTCATTCCTCTTTGTCTAATCCACTGACCTTCTATCCCCTGTCCCCCACTATTGTGTGTTAGCATCCACATATCAATGAAAACTTTCAACCTTTGTTTTATTGGGATTATTTAGGCATATTTTAAAGAGGAAAAAAACCTGAGGTCAAAGAGAATAATGTTTTGGGAACCTCAGATGAAGCTGGAGATTCTAGCTCTGAGTCTTAGGTTCCCAGGTAAGCTCTTTCAGCAGACCATGAACTCTCTATAACCAGGTATATCCAAGTGGTTTGGTTCCAAAAACAAAAGAACATTATACCTTGAGCTCTGTTCTTCCTTGAAACTTTACTTCATAGACTTCATTCAGAGTTTGAAGAATTATAACAGTGCTGAGACTGCCATGAATACAGTAAGCCAGAAAAGACAGAAAGACATGGCTTTGACTCCTTTCTCATTGATAAAATCAATGATAGGGCTGAGGTTGTGGCTCAGTGGTTGAGCACTTGCCTCGCATGTGTGAGGCACTGGGTTCGATCCTCAGCATAAAATAAATAAAAAAGGTATTGTGTTCGTCTCCAACTAAAAAAAATATTTTTTAAAAAATCAATGATAAATTCTCAATGTAATAAATGACCCCACTTCAAATGTACTAGATCCTAAACAAAAGAGAACTTTCGTTAGGGTTGCACAGGAGAAGGTAGAATGATAGCCTTCTCCCCAGGCCCAAAAAAGGCATTAGCTGTAGCACCTATCAGCCTCCTGGACATCATCTCAGATGAAAAGTCATGCAATAGAAAGGCATTTATTTAACTTGAATGTTGAGGTGGAGAGACCAGCAACTACCACTGTGCTCTCAGCTGAAATGTGACCTTCTCTGAAGGAAGTTTGTCTTCAGCAGCTTCTGTTGCAGGCTGTTACCAGGGCTGAACTCCCAAACCTTATATACTAATATAATACTAAAGAGACAAAAGCCTGTCATAAGAGACAAAAGCTTTCACATCTTTACAGCTATTTCTCAATATTCCTATACTTAAATAAAACATCAACGAGAAATATCTGAAGACCTCTGTCAACAAACACTTTATGGAGACTGGACACTCACATCTGCCCTTTAAGTGGCTGTCTCTAGCTGTGTACACACAAAAATGTATTATTTTCTAATCAACCGGGATAAGAATTTTATCTGGGGAACTTGCACATTAAAATATATTTAGAACCAAAGTGCCTAAGTGTAATTCGTTAATGAACAAATAATGAATTATCACTATTTTCTTCTTTTTTTTTAATTTTGGGGATTGAACCCAGTGGTGCTTAACCACCAAGCCACATCCTCAGCACTTTTCATATTTTATTTAGAGACATGGTCTCACTGAGTTGCTTAGGGCCTCACTAAGTTGCAGAGGCTGGCTTTGAACTCACAATCTTCCTGCCTCAGCCTTCCAAGCCACTGTGATTACAGGTGTGCACCACCATGCCTGTCTGAGTAATCACTTCTTAACTGGGGTAAGATCCTTAATCTTCCTGAAAACTGTCACATTATTGAGGATGGATCTTAAATAAAAGTCCAAAACTTGCTCTCACACATGCTCCAGAACCATTCTTTCAGAAGCTGATTACAATTTGAATGGGAAAGCATGACTAAAAGAACTGCAAGAAATCTTTACCATGTACATTTACAATGATTTTCCTTCTCTTAACAGCCTAGAACTGTTGTTTACATGTTCCTCATTGACTAATGATTACCCAATGCCTCTGCTCAAAAGGAGTTGTCCTATTCCTGAAAGCCACATGCCTGGCCAGTATATTCCAGTCCAACCTGAGCCATCTCACTAGTATTTTGTCTTCAGGGAGCTTTTTAGCAGGCTGATCTTGCTGGTAGAAAAAGAGGGATGGCTGATTTTAACTACCATCCAGTGATGTGGTAAGGAGAATCACTCCAGGGCTAGGTTACTTCCACCCCAGAATCTCAGTGGATGCAACTGAATACAAATGAGATATTGATAAAATTGATTTTCTGTTAATAGACTTGTTACATGTCTTGGTTTCATATTCAATGTGAGGCTAGAGGTTACCTCTTTACAGATGTTCAGTCGGTTGTGGAGCTTAATGCCATATTCACTTCACAGTCATTAGCTTCAGAAAAGCACACTAACCAGCTCCTGTAGTGCAGAGATCACATGTATATGCGTCTTTGTATCCTTCACAATACCCTCTTTGCATAGTCAGTACTTAATAAACACCTGCTGTGAGTGATTTGCTTCATTTTCTTCTTGCCTGATCACTGGACAAGGTGCTGCCTAAATCTCAAAATTCAATTTCTGCTTTCATTTCTATGTTTGCAATGTGAAATGTGTGGAGTTTTCCGTAGTGCAGACCAGAATATGACTTCAGTCTTCTACAAGCTTACATCAGTCCAGAGCACTCTGCCAAATCTGCATTGCGGTTCCATGATCAATTTCACTTCATCTTGGGTTGTACTGCAAGAGCAAAGTCATATGCAAAGTCATATTAACACAGTGGTTCCTGGATGACTACTTCCATGGCTTCTGCCATATCTGCAGAGTTTGAAGACTTTCCCAGATGTCAGAAAATTTATTCTGACAACAGTTTCTAAGTTCCGTGCTGCCTCCTTAATCATGGCTGCACAGGATAGATTGACTAAGACTGGACCCATTGTGTAAGCCTGTTTCTGCACATGAGTGATGGAGAGTGGGGTCAGACAGGGCACCACCCACTGTGATACAGGCCACCATATCATCAGGGACTAGTTTGAGTATACTGCCCAAGTTGGGGAAGAGCTTGCCTTGCCTAGTAGCTGTCAGAGTCAGAGCTCCTAAGGGCTTAAATGTTTTTTTTTCTTTTTAACATAAAATCCACGAAAACTGTATCTAAAATTTAATGTTGTTCTCTATGCTTTTCCTATAACAGCATGAAAAATTACTTTGCTCAACCACGATATAGGTAAAAGGCACATTGTGTTTCTGACATTATCTCAGTAGTGGCAGTAAATAAACAAGAAAGGGTAGAACCAGCATCTTGCCAGCAACAGACAAGTAGTGTAATGGTTTATGTAGTTTTATTCTCAAAAAAGGGAGGAACAAGTGAGATCTTTGATACTATGCTTGTTTTGATAGAAGCTAAAGATTTTTTACAAAGTCTAGTTGGAATTAATTATTTCAGAATTCCAAGCTCCTTAGATTAAGGGATTATTGATAGCTAAATTCTAGGGGTTGATGAAGCCAGAACTCCTGGAGTCCTAACTAGTTCAAAAACAGGACTAGACCAGTGAATAGCAACCAGCTGGGAAGCAGCTGGTTCCAGTTCCTCTTCACAAACTAGCTGAAAACCTGAAAATGTCAGTCTCTTACATTGAGAAAAGAACTAGAGATAGTTCTTTTCTCAACATGACTCCCCCACACCCACTAGGCTGGCCAATTCTTTCCTTTACCCAAAAGACTTTTTTAAGTTGTTTTGATCAAATGGACTGGCTGTTTCAGTGTCACTTAGCTACAGCTTTAGTTCTAGAACAAGAAAGGTACATGTTCAGTCCAACATCACCCCCTACTGGTTTGCTATTAGAGACCAGGAATATGTGTGATAAACCTTCATCTTCTCAAATTATCTTTTATTTTTCTTGAAAACATTAAAAAATCAAGTGCCTTGTTCTTCTTATCCTCTCCTGAAAAAAATTCACTTCCCCAAAGTGAATTTTTCCATCCATCCCCCCATAGGTACTCATGTAACCCTGTTGATTCCATCTGAGAAGCTGTGTTCATGGTGTCTCCAAACAAGCAGTATCTGGGTATAGTGAGACCTGCCACTCCAGCAACAACTGGCTCTAAAGGGTGGCAAGAGGGATTACAGTTAAAAGTGTGCACTCAATGCTAATAGAGAACCACTGGAAGGGGGAGGAATGTAGTTTTGGGAAATAACAAAAGTTGCTATCAAGTAGCTCTAGAAAACTGAAGGAAGACTTATCATTGAATAAAAACCTCTTTGCTCTATGAGAAAGCAAGTTTATAATGATGCAGACATGACTACCTTTCTGATTTATACCTCTACTCCAAGTTACAGTTACACCCAAGATGCTTATATCTGTCAACAGGACAAATAAGCATCAAAACCAAACCAGAAAAGCATGCACAGAAACTTGGGATCCAAATGCGTTTATTGCAAGAAAAAAATGTGACTCTTTCTTGTGCCTTAGGGTTGGAAGTATCTCATAGGTCTATCTGTGCCTCAAGCTCTACCAAAAGAAATATTGCTAACACAGTTGGAAAATTTGAAAACAAGTAGAACTGACTTTCAGTTCTCCGTGTTAGGGTGTGGGAGAGCACTATGTATAGATAATCCAAGGATATTTTCTATTTGTTCTTAGAATGATTTTTCTGCTATACTGAAAAGTCAGTTCATTAGTATCTAGAAAGTTCTCTGCCTTTACCCTTCTGGTCTCTTCTATTTCTAAGTTTAAATTTTTCTGCATAATATTTTTAATGTTTCCTGAGTTAGAAAGTAATTCAGTGTTTTGCTTCAAATATTTCTTTCTTCTGAGAATAAAAATAAGAAATACAAAAGAATTCTCATTTTAATTCACTTCTTAATCAGAAGCATACACTGAGCACTGAGGTAGGCAGCAAAGGGGAGTACAAAAATGTAATATATAGTCTCAGTTCTCTAGGAGTTTTAAAATCTAATTGAAGGAAGAAAACTATCAAACAGGAAGCAATTAAGCAACAACACAAGACATGTATGGTTGAAACAAGATAAGTAGTACGGACAGAAGGCTATAACAATTTAAAGAATGTGGGGAGGTGCTTAGTAAAACCTGACTCAATCAAGAAGGAGTCAATGGAGAAGGTAAGATTTTATTTGGAATTTGATGGGTGGGTAGAATTTTGAATAGGCAAAAAGGGACCTAAATCAAAGGCTGGAGGTTGGGATTGAGCATGTATGTAATTTGGGGAAGCTCTTAGAGAAAGCAGTCTACCTGTTTATGCACTTGGGGAGAAACTGGAGATAAAATTGGATTAAGGTTGTACAAGTTGGAGGACCTTCAATCACTAGAGAATTTTGAACAGGAGGTTATATAACACAAATTATGTTTCCTTCTTTTTTTCTCTCTCAGATCAGTGTATAGAATGCATTGAAAAGGAAAAAGAGAAAAACCTATTGGATGACTATTGTAGTAATCCAAGAAGGAGGTACTGGAAAGGTGATGATGGGAAGTAGATGGTCAAAAGGGGTGAGAAAGAAAGACATTATGAAAAAAGAATCAACAAACTTGTTGTCTGTCCAATTGATGATCAACAGAAAATTGGCATGGGCTTATGGGTTTATGCTGACTTGTGGGAAAAGATGATTTGGAGTTTTAAGTACATCAAAGTTGAAATAATGGCAAATTATCCAAACAGAGGTATGCGGAGTGGGGTTGGAGATGGGAACCTGGAGTACAAATGAGAGATGACGGGTTGTCTTTGAAAGAAAAATACTGAACACCTCCTATATGCTAAGCACTTGTGATACAAACATGAATAAGATATCGTTCCTACCTCCAAAGAGTTTAAAGTCTAAAAGAAGAGACAAGAAACAGATTATGCTGATTAATATGAGATGGATGGATGGAAAGTGGCAGACTTGGAAGCAAAATGATGTTATTGCAGTGATCCAGGCAAGACATGCTGATGGTCTAGATTTGGAAATTGACAATTAAGGAGAAAAAAGACAGGCCCAATAAATGTTTAAAAGGTGAAATGTTCAAAACTTAGTAATTGGTTGAATGTCAAAGGTCAGAGTAAGGAAGTAATCAAAGATGACATTCAAAACCAAACTGGAGTAGTTGAATCAGTGGTGGTAACACCAACCGAAATAGAGAATATAGGAAGAGGAAGAAGTTTGTACAGGAAGAGAATATTTCTGTATTAGACATGTTGAGTCAAAGGACCATGTGGAATATTCAGGTGGAAACATCAGCAGGAAGCCTGATATACAAAGGCTGAAACTTAAGGGAGAAGATTGTCCTGAAGATGTGTAGTTAAAAACCATCAGCCTACAAGTGGTAGCTAAAACATAGACAAGAATGAAACAACTGAGAGTAGTGTGGAGAGGGAAAAATAGTGGATCAGGACAGAACCCTGGGGAACACCATTATTTAAGAGACAGATAGAGACAAAAGGAATTATCAGACAAGGTAGAAAATGAAAGCCAGGTTGAAATGGTAGAATATGAAAGCCTGGCTCCCTACTTGGAGCCAGGTTGAGAAATAAATTAGGTGAGAACATGCAGTAAAGCAAGGAGATTACCATATTGAATTTTCTGCAGAAAATGGTAAAGAACAAGAAAAGCTAAGAAAACCAGTATACCAAGTGGAAAAGCAACATTTGGAGAGTGAGTAACAAGTCACAATAGCCAATTGAAAGAAGTTTTAAGGTGGATTGTCATGAATGCCAAATGCTACAGACAGGTAAGGACAGCCAAAGATTGGGGAAAGTGGTGAGGGCTGAAGTTGGATTGCAAAAAAGTTAAGGGGGAGTGGATAGTCCCTTCACTATGGCATAGTGTTATTCATTCTTTCAAGAAATTTGATAGGAAAGAGATGAAAGGATGAGGGAAGAAAAGGAGCCTAGAAAAGCAGATCAAAGAGAAAGAGGTGAAAAGTACAGAGGTTACCAAGAGAGGCTAGTACGTAAGATGTCTGTGACATCAAGTGAGATGTCTCTCAATACACCTGAATGTGTGACGTGAAACAGGAAGGACACAATGAAGGAGGAAAGCTTGAAGAATGAATGTGCGTGGGGAAAAATACTTCAGGAGTTGAGATTTCAGTCAATGAAACAAATTATCCTAAATACAACATATTTGGTGATCTTGTAGCACAGTCAAACATGGAAACGTTGGTTCTAACTCAGAAAGGTAGACTAAAATAGTTTCTAAACAAGGGCTGCTGCTCACTGTGGTGCAGGACCTTGGGAAGAAGGTTAACTTGGGAAGGCATAAAAGAATTATGCAGCCCTAGACACCTCAATAATTCAGCTGCCAGGAATCAGGAAGAACTACCTTTTTACCTTCCTTTTCTAGTCTTCCTTAAGGTACCTCTGAATGTTTTCTCTTATTTTAACTGGTTGTTGTTACCTGAGTGCAGGACCATTTGAATTCAGACTGGTACTTCCGGCACATGCTGCATCTTGAACGTGCCCATGTAGCTCAGGATATCCAGGGACATATTTGCAATCTCAGCTGCATACCTACTGCCATTCCTCTTTGGGAGGCCTTAGGCCACCATGTAAGTATTTGCAGTGGTCTCTACCTGGGAATCAAGGGAAGTAGAATTAGCAAGCAATTAACCTCTTTATGTTTCTTTTGTTGTTTTCACTGTTAGCTAGGATGGCGGTCAGGTGATTTGCTTGTAAAATGAGAAAGTCAGGGGAAAGCTAACAGTGGTTTACAGGTCTGGCTATACATTAGAATCACTTAAGGAGTCT
>PVHX01028038.1:0-18606 GCA_004024805.1 Geosciurus inauris | reverse complement strand
CCCATTGGCTTCAAATTGAATTGCTTCATAATGCCTATATAAATCTACTGTAACCATATATTTGGGCTACACTGAGAGCTGAGGCATGAGTAGCTGTGTCAGAGAATATTTACCACAACATATCATCATATTCTTGTGTGCAAAGGTCAGCCCATCGTTGGGATTCCTGCCTTGATTTTTCTCTGCAGTGGGAGGTGGAGAGTTGTTACCTACATCCACCTGGGTTTGCAAAGCTTGGGCTCTACATAAAGTTCTTTGCCAAACATACTTTCCTTTGCTTGGGAAACAAGTTGTGTCCAAAGTAAAATTTCATCTCCACATGTTTGCCTTATTGGCACTGAAATCCTCAGTCAGACTTGACAGTGAAGCCATTTCAAGAATTCTAGAGAAGCCCTCTTCCTTTCCAACTATTTTGCTCCTCTAGGCAAAGGGTTTAGCAGCAGAGATAGGCCATTCAGAACAGGCTGCAGATGCAGGGGCACAGCCAGGCCTGGCTCTTCCCTGAGGAGCTGACATGGAGGCCACCACAGCTCTCCTACAGGACAATCCAAAACCCCTGCCCTTAGAAAGTGTCAGACTCCCTTTGGAGCTCTGCCATGAGAAGAGAAATTGGCCTGAGGAGTGACCTGTATTATTCTTGGCTGCTGGCTAAATGGTACAAGTGCCATTAAGCACCAGGTTAGGTGTGTGTGAGAACAGAAAAGAAGACCAGATGTTTCCGTAGAGAAGTAAATATGCACAGAATAAATTAGAGGTATTTTAAGGATTTCTGTCAAGAAAAGGTTAGATTGATTCTTAATAAGGCCACAGATGGTTCTAGTTCTTGAGTCCACAGAAGGCAGGCCTGGGTCTGAAGACCTGGGCCTTCTCCTACCCTCCCCAACTTCATTTCTCATGTCTTGCCATGATCCATACTGTTCTGCTTGTTACCCTATAAACATAGGCAGGCTCCCATGGTGTCAGAGACTCACTCAGGGAGCCTAAAGAAAAGTCCACTAGGTCTTGTAGACAAGGGTCCTCTGAGGTCAAATCAGGTGGAGAGACCCTGCAGGTTATATTTTTACTTGGAGAATCCCAATGTACATGGTGCAGAAGAGGCCCTGAGAAGTATGGCAGCCTAACTTTGCTGAATTTAGCATCACCCAAGTGTGCTTGCACTAGGACATTTTAATGTGTCACTCCTATTAAATATGTGTTCAAAGAATGTGGTATGGGAAACAAGGCCAGATGCTGCACACATGAGTGAAGGAAGGAGCACAGAGCTAGGAGTCCAGAGACATTGATTTGAGCCCTAGCCCCTCATTGACTTGCTAGCCCCCTTGAGCAAGTCCTCTCCTATGAGGGCTTCCATTAGGCCTCAATTCTAAGAGTGTGTGCTAAAGAGGAAAAGATAGGAGACAGTCAAAGGTGGTGCATGCATGGGTATCCAGAGTTTCTTCCATGCCTGACACTTCTTTGTTCTGTGAAAGGTAAGCCCATTGCCCCTGCTAGGCCTCAATTTGTTCTCTAAAACGTGAGGATTTGAGCCAGATGGGCTTTGATCTATAGTTCCTCTGCTCCTGCTAGTGGTCATGCATTGGAGGAGCCCTTAGGACCCTGGCTCAAGGCACTGTGGCTCTTTCGGCCTGCAACTTCCCAAGTGCTTCTGGAACTGTGGTTTGAAGGAGAACCCTTTCCTCATTCCTCTGTCACTTTCCTCATGGAGGGACAGAATCCAAGGTAGGATCTACTCTGTGGGCCTGGATGTCATTGTTAGGGATTGAATTGTATCCCCTCCAAATTCATATGTTGAAGTCCTAACCTCCAGTATCTCAGATTGTGACCTTATTTAGAAATAGGGTCACTGAATATGTAATTGAATAAGAGTAGATCATATTGGAACAGGCTTGGCTTTTTAAAATTTTTTTAGTTGTTGATAGAACTTTATTTTAACCTATTTATGTGTGGTGCTGAGAATCGAACCCAGTGCCTCACACATGCTAGGCAAGCGCTCTGCCACTGAACCACAATCCCAGCCCCCAGGCTTGGCTCTTAACGTAATATAACTGGTGTCCTCATACAAAGGGGACATTTGCACATAGACACACTCTCAAGGACAATGCCATGTGAAAATGAAGGCAGAGATGGGGATGATGTTCCTATAAGATAAGAAAACAAAAAATATTGCCAAGCCCAGCATGGTGGTGCACACCTGTAATCCCAGGACTTTGGGAGGCTGAGACAGGAGAATCGTGAGTTCAAAGCCAGCCTCAGCAACAGCAAGGTGCTAAGAAACTCAGTGAGACCCCGTCTCTAAGTAAAACACAAAATAGGGCTGGAGACGTGGCTCAGTGGTCGAGTGCCCCTGAGTTCAATAGTTCAATCTCCAGTACATATATATATATATATATATATATATATATAGCCAAGATTCTACCAGAAGCTAAGGGAAGTGGAGGATTGAGCAGCCCTTAGAGGGAACCCACCTTGCCAACACCTTTGACTCAGGCTTTCTAACTTCCAGGAGAGGGACAATACATTTATATTGTTTAAGCCACTCAATGCATGGTATTTTATTATGGCATCCCCAGCAAACATATGCCCATGTCCCCATTCCTTGCCTGCAAATTTTTTCTGCTACTTACACTCAGTAAATGGTGGAAAAACTGTGTTGTGTATGTGTTTAACACCTTCAGGACAGTAGAACTTGGCCAAGAGGTTTTCAATCAACTGCAGCTGGCCTGGCCAGCCAGAAGCCAACCTTTTATCCTTTAGATTGTCCAGGACTGAGAATAATGCTCAACAGTTTGATCCAGGAATTCTATCTCTGGGAGTCTGTGCAGGATAATTTACCTACATACAGAAGACTTTTGTTCAAAGAAAGGTCCACCTTGGTGTAAAATAAAGAAAAGCCAGGATCCATCTCAGTCCAACAAGTGGGAATGAGTAAGGCAAGAATGCCCCTCCCACTTGATCAGAGGAGTAGGATCTTACCTTGCATTCTCCCCAGAAGGAGCATTTGAGGCACATTTCTTTTAGAAAGTAGTCCCAGGGAACAGGAGGGAGGGACTGGAAGATAACTTAAACAAGAAAGGAGGAAAAACCAAGCCAAGGTACCTCATTTGAGTTTGTCACTGCTGCAGGCACCTGGGGCTCAGATTCACTGAGGACACTCAAAGAATCCAATAGAATGTACCTTGAATTGTCTGCCTAAGACATGGAAGAGAAGAATATTTATCTGTTCATGAAGGGATGACCCAGCATGTATTGACTCTCATGTTACCAGGTGTGCACATGTGCCAAGAATGGCTAAGTAGGCTGCTGCAGATAAATGACTCTGAGGCAGAAAGTGAGGTGAACAGAACTGCACTGCAATAAAGCAGGTGCCAACAGAGGATATGAGGACAAAAGGTGGCTGACATAGGTATGTTGCTATCACTATAAATGATTGTTATAGTGACTGGGGGTATAGGTTAGTGGTGGAGCACTTGCCTAGCATGCAAAAAGCCCTGGGTTTGATCCTGAGCACCACCAATAGCAATAAAAATAAATGAGCCGGGCGCGGTGGTGCATGCCTGTAATCCCAGTGGCTCGGGAGGCTGAGACAGGAGAATCGCAAGTTCAAAGCCAGCCTCAGCAACAGCGAGGTGCTAAGCAACTCAGTGAGACCCTGTCTCTAAATAAACTACAAAATAGGGCTGGGATGTTGCTTAGTGGTTGAGTGCCCCTGAGTTTTATCCCTGGTTAAAAAAAAAAAGAAATAAATAAAATAAATACAAAATAAAAAAAATAAATGATAGTTACAACAGATGTCATTGCATGAAAAATGCTTATTTTCTATTATGGAAGAGTACAGGGTACATCCATGTATGTTCAGTGGCATCACATGTATACATAAAAATAAAAAACCTGCATAAACAGAACAGATAGGAAGTAAATATGATAAGGGGCAGTAGGTAGTAAGATCATTTGTGGTTCTTTTTAAAATTTATATTCTTTGCATATTTGTAGATTTCCTAAAGATTCTTTTGCAAACAGGTGTTGCTTTTAAATTGAAAAAACACTAGTGCAACAGTTTTCACATTTCAGCAAGCATCAGAATCATTTGGAGTGCTTGTGGAAATAGTTGATAGGCAGGTCAACATCATGACTGTGCCACCCACACAGTCACACAGGGTCCCATGTACAGACAGGTCCCACACTTGGTTTAATGCTCTCCTGTCACCATCTTGAAATTCTTAATAGTTTTTCAACAAGGGACTCCACATTTTCATTTTTCACTGGGCTGCACAATTATGCAGCCAATCTTGGCTGGGCTCTGCTCCTGGAATCTCCGCTTCAATCTGTCTGGGTCAGGGCCTGAAAATTTGAATTTCTAAGATGTTCTAGGTGATACTCATACTCTTTGTTTGTGAATGGTACTCACAGAATCACAGCACTAGAATAATAATAATAATGCAAGATTGCACTGACAAAATAACTCCAAATGCATTTAAGAATGTCTGTATAGACCATTAATTACTTTGGAATAAAGAAAATACACTAAAGATCAATGAGAAATGAAAATATGGTGTCCGCCAAACAAGAATGTAGGTCAATGAGGAATCCTAGCATATAGTTTGAGGACAGTCAGTCCCTCAGAGGGTAGTGGCCTGTCCAGCACATAGCTTAGCACTGGTCTTGATTCACCCCTTGAATTTCCCATCTCTGGTTAGCTCCTTTCCAATTAAGCAACATTGGGAAAGCTGTTCTTGGTCTAATTTTCATCTCTTTTAAAATGAGATAACAAAAGCTATTTGGGTGTGACAGTTGAATGCTTTGAGGACCAAACTCATGATTCTTGAGGACTTATGGCTCCTGGAAAATCTCAGCTTCCCTATGTCTTCTCCAGTAGACTGTGTGTTCTTGCTGCGAACAGCTCCCCCCCCCCAAAAACACACAGACAGCTCTAACCCTCAAGGATCCACTAGGGTTTGAGTTGCTCAGAGGGTCCTGAGGTTGGAAAGAAGGCCCTGGAAGGAAAGCAGAGGTAGTAGAACTACTTTCCACCACACCAGAGTTCTCTTCTGCTAGAAACTATAAGGAAGGTTCTGGCTACCTTGGGATCATCTGTGACATTCTCAGTAAGCCTATTATGGAAAGGGGACCACTCTCATCTTTGTCATTGTTCTGAATGGTGCTATGAGTTCATAAATGGCATTGCCCAAAAGGAAGGTCCCAATAGCAAGAGGAAAGGGCACATCATAGATGTGAGAGGGCCTCTCCCCTAAGCTGCCCCATCCCTTTCTCCTCCCCACCAAACTTGTGTCTGAGAACCTGGAAGAATGTGCATCCATACTCTGCTATGACTATTTTTCCTCATGAATGTACAGTGTGAAAATGAAGATGATACAATCAGCTATGTGAGCTGGATTGCCTCTCAGACACTACCCTGGTCTCAGGCTGGAAAACTGTCAGTACTAATTCAAGTAGCTGGGAAGTGAGGCCTCCAGATTAATGTTAACACAGGGCCTACAAAGACCAGTGAAGAAATTCACTTCACCACACCAGCTACCATGCCAGCAGGCTAATTGAGTGTTGCTTGCACCTGCTGTTGAATCAGGTCTTTTTGGCTCTCTGGCTCTTAAATCAGGGCCAATGATCTTAGCCAAGAGATCCAAAGCTTGGATCAATGCCTGGGCAGAGATGCTAGAAAGGGCACCACTGCTGGAGACAGAGTCCACCAGAGGATCTTGTGCCCAGGCCAGTCCCAGGCTTCTGGGGGAACAAGTGATGAAAAGGAGTCCAGCCTAATCCAGACCAGCCCCTTTCTTCCTCAGCAGCACAGTGGCTGCTTGTGAATCTACTCTGCAATCTTGGCAGTTCCCTCAGTGGCTGTCAGGGAGCAGAGTGTCCAGAGTCTAGCAGGCTCAGCTGGGGCCAACTTTTGTGCTGCCATATCTACACTGGGAGAACAGAAGCAAGCTGTATCCCCAGGAGTCTCATCTGTAAAATGGACATCATAGTAAGAGCTTCCCAATGGCAGGGGACATTCTATGAGCCAAATGAGACAATTGGTGGAAACCCCCAAGCACAGTGCCTGAAACATGGCAAGGGCTTAACAGCTAATTCCTTTCTCTGTCAGTTTTCTACAGCTGCCATGGCAAAGGACCACTGACTTGGTGGCTTAAAACAACACAAATTTATGCTCTTACTGTTCTGCATGTCAGAATTCTGAATTGGGTCACACTGAGCTAAAATCAGGGCACCAGCAGGCTGTGTTCCTTCTGGAGGCTCTGAGGAAGAATCTGTTGTCTTTTCCAGCATTAAGAGGCCACGTGTGTTCTTTGTTTCCTAGACCTTCCTCAAATCACTCCAGCCTCTTACTTCTGCTGATCTCATATCTCCAACTATCTCTGACCCTCCTCCATCCCTCTTGTAAGAAGAGTTAGATCAGTAGAAGGACAGAAGACTTCCATGGCAAAAGGGACTTTTGAAGATGGGATTAAATCACAATTTTCAAGATAGGGAGATCATCCTGAATTATCTGGGTGATCCCTAAGGAACTCTAGGTAACACATTACCAGGCTCTGGGAATTAGGGTGTTGATACCTTTGGGAGAGAGCCTTGTATTGTCAACCACATCTTCTCTTCCTCTCTCTGTCATCCCCAGTTTTACACGGAGGTTCACATTCTCGACCTTCCCCAACAACAAGTCCCTGAACATATGCCAGTTAGGAGCCAACTCAGGGACCTCACAGCCATAAGGGCCCTTAAAGACCACCTATTTTGGGGGCTGGGGTCGTGGCTCAGTGGTAGAGTGCTTGCCTTGCACGCGTGAGGCACTGGGTTCGATCCTCAGCACCACATACAAAATACATACATAAATAAATAAAATAAAGGTTGTTTAAAAAAAAAAGACCACCTATTTTGTTCAGCTCTGATTGTTCCAGGTATCCAGCTAGAAGGTCAGCCCCGAAGACACAGACACAAGCTGGCCATGTTCACTGCACAAATGCCCACACCCCTCCTCCTGCATGGAACTTAAAGTTGGAACTTGGTACCTCCATCTCTGTTGCATGCTGTGGAATGAACTTGAAGACCCTAAGCAGATGCTTCTTGATCTTCAAAATTCATTCTTTCCCCTTTAACAAGGATAGTACTATTTTACCTATTTCTTTTTTAAAAGTTCTCAGGACGGACAAATTGTGTTCCAGAGAGAGGAATAGACTTGCCCAAAGTCACACAAGGATGGAGTAGGCATCCAGCCCAGGCCTCCAGTACAAGTTATGCTTCCTATTGGCCCACCATTTGACAAGTGGGACCCGCTCAGGAGGTAGAGCAGCCATATCCAAGAGGGCTTTCTGGTCCCCATCCTCCAAGCTATGTGCCTGATATTCAAGGAGTCCTGGAGTTCATAAAGATCATGAGCCAGTTCTCAGTTCTACCACTGTCTCTTTGAGTGGTCTTGTAGCAGTTATGTCCCATCTCTGGTTTCGGTTTCCTCAGTTATAAATGGAGAGGAAAAGATTCATCTGCTAAGCAAGCAGGCAAGCTAGGAGTGATGGAGAGTTCCATGGACCAAGGGAAAGAGGCAGGAAGCTTCCAAGACTACAGGCAGATCATGGTCCATGGAGACTCTCAGAAGGCCAGGAAGCTGCAGGGACAAAGGGGTGGCTTCCAAAGCTGAGGGCAGTGTTTATGTGTGAGGAACTGGGCACAGATGAGAGAATGGATGGACAACAAGCCCCACAGGGATCTTCAGGACAGCTAAAGAAAGTTCTTGATTGCCAACTGGGACTCAGAGGTATGCAGAGGCAGAGTGAATAGCCCCCAGTCAGATCTCCTCTGAGGGGCAATCCTGGAATCTGCCCTCAAGAAAGTCCTGCTTTTTGGGAAAAGAAGCCTGCCAAGGATTGTCCTTACCTTCTAGCATCCCCTAGGCCTCCATTCTTGGAACAAAGGAGGGGCATGCTTGTGTACCTGAGGGCTACAACTCCTACTCTTCTCTAATCTCCAGCCCCATGGGTGGGTTTTGAGGTCCCAGCAGTCATCCTGTCATCCCCACGATAGTATGGACCCAGGTGGCAGGTGGCAGTGGCTCTGAATCTCCAAAGGGGTCCACCAAGAGTTGTCACCTTCATTTCACATTCATGAACACAAACACATGTGGGCATACACTTCCTTACACACATGCACACACATGTATACTTAGGCTTTCACAGTCATAATCTCACATGCAAATGCACACACGCACACGTACACACACACACACACACACACACACACACACACACAGAGGTCAAATGCCTTTCCTATGGGCCAGATTCAGGGCTGTTTACCCTCCCTTTACTCTAGGATTGTAGCCACTGCCTTCTCTGCCCTTACCATGTGTCTCAAATTGCCACCAAATTTGGTTTCTGATGAGGAGTCTGTTTTACAGATGGCCAATTTCTCATTGTGTCCTCACATGGGGTCAGGACTTCAGCACATGAATTTTGAGGTGGACACAGGCATCTGGTCCATAATCCCCAACAGTGCCCGTGTGTGCATATGTGCTCATGAATTTGTGTGTCTGTGTGTCCATGTGTACATGTGGACCCATTTGTGTAGGGGTGGGGTGAACCAATTGGCAGCTCTGCCAGACTACTGCCACACTTGCTCCCTCTGGATTTCCTGAGTGAGGCTGTCTCCTGTCTTCTCCATATAGGCATCTGGGACTCTGCATTGTCTAGTCCTAACCACACTCTACAATCACTCTTTTTGGTATGGGTGTCAATTGGTAAGCCAGTACAAGGTCAGAAGTCCTGGCTTCTTCCACGTCTAGGGCAGCATCCTGACCCCAGAGCCCACTGGAAGCTTTCATATCTTTCTGTCATTCTCTCTGCTTCTCCTTTTGGCAAATCCTTATAACTCCTTCAAAGCCCAGTTTCAATGCCTCCTCCCTCTGAAGCCAGGCTTGTCTAGGGTTCACACCCCAGAAGCTTAGTCACTCCCTTGTCAGAGCTCCCACAGCTCTTTGCACCTGTCAAGTGGTACTTCAGGTACATTTCCATAACTACCAAGTTAGGGTATGGTGCTGAGTTCATTTTGCTGTACCTGGTGCCCATTTTCTGAGTGACTGAAAGAGTGCCTATTATAGTTTCATGAAGACTGAGGGCTATGCCCAGGGAGACATAGTTTTTTGGCCAGTTCTTTTTATTGATTATAAATCCCTGGTGAAACAGGGCCATGAGAGGCTAGGTTGGTCAGGAAAGTGTGTTTCTTTTTTTTCGTTTTTTCTCTCTATCAAGGCAAGTGTCCACCCCCATCTCTCTACTAGCAGCACAGCCCTCAGAAACAGGCTGAGGTTAGGGACAAACAGCCACAACAGAGGAGGTACAAGGCACTATATCCTCCAACAGAGCCCTCCCTACCCTGGCCAGGAGGCTACAGCTCAAAGCAACATGAAGTCTCCATATGCATTGAGGTGATCACAGGACCAAAGGCTGGTGCCCTTTCCTGGATTGATAGGGACAAGGCCCAGAGGGAAAAGACCTGATCAGACTCTCTCAGCAGAGGAAACTCTGGGAAGCACTATGGCAATTTCAGGCACTGCAGCCTGCCAAGAAGATGAGCTAAGCAGCAGATCTGGTCACAACCCCTGATTTCTCTGAATGGAATTGTAAAGAATGAGACCATGGCCAGCCGTGTACAGTATTACCAGCCTTGAAAAGTACCATCTGCATTCATCACCAGCTGTGTTTCTTATGAACTTGGGGAGCCTTCAAAGTGCCCACCACAACAAGCACAAGGACTTCCAAATCTCTGATGCTAGAAAAGGGTAAAACCTCAAGTGGTCCTAAGTGAACTCATGGTACATAGAATGGCAAAGATAGAGCCTGACCAGAAGGGGCAGGCAGGGGTGGGGGCGAGGGCAGTCTTTGGAGGTTTTATTACTTTTTGCTTTGTGATGACTGGCTCTGAGCCCACACATTTCTTGAATACATAATAGGGAGTTGGGCGAGACTGCAGAAATAAATTTTATTAACACACAATCACCACAGTCCCAGACAGGGCCTTCTTTCACCAGGTCGGGTCAATTAGCAGAATAATGCAGGGTAAGTTTTCGTTTTAAAGGGTTTAATTAAAGTTTGGGTACAATGAACATGTGAGCCACCAATCTGTCTTTCAAGGCATGTATTATCTGGAAATTGATTGTAATTTATGCTTATTTCTAGAATTATAATTCCCTGGAAGACATTGAAGGTACTCCTCTTGGCCCCACCCAACTTCTGAGTTCCCTCCCTTCCTCTTCAGATCTCTTCCCACTCCTCCTCTTTGGATCCCTCTCCCCCCAATCCATCCCCATCTCACTTCTCCTGCTCCTCTTGCCACTGGTCCATCTGGAACCAGAGCTTCTCTGGGGAGGGAGCCCAGCACTCAGGACCTAATCTGTGTTCAGGGCTAGTGCTGGGAGCCCACTGAAGCCTGTTCCTTCATTCACAGAGCTGGAGACTTCTGAGTCAATTTTTTTCACCTGAGAAAACAAGAGGCATCAGTTGCTCCAAACCAGCCCCTGCAGCCTAGGCAACAGGCTCAGGGATGGCAAGACACAGCGTCTTTGCCAAAACAGGTCTCCCTCATCCCAGACTCCAGTGGTCAGGACAGGCCTAGGTAGGGTGCTATTCCCTGTCTAGCAGGGCTCCTTTATCCAGACCATGATTCAAGAGGTGCCAACTGGATGTCACCTTTGTGTCTGGGCATTGGGTGGAGTGGGGGTTTCATAGAGGGTCTCAGCTCCCAGGGTTCTTGGAGCATTACCAGGAGTCAGTTTGAGACTCATCTCTCACTTCTGTGGTCAATCAAGCATAGGATGGAATGCTGAATCCTGGTGCCATCCTGCTAGGCAGTATGTGTCTTTAGCCACCATGTCCTTATCAGAACAACAGAGACAGAGAATGCACCTGCCTCAGGGCAGTTGTGAGGATTCCTAGAAGTAAGGAGCCAGGTCAGCCTCAGCCCAAGCCTGAGAGCCCTTCTAGCCCTTGTTTCTGCTGTTCCATCCACATCCAGAGATACAACTCGTCACAACTCTGGCTGCCCTATGAGGACCTCCCAGGATTGTCAATGTCTGTAGTGAGCCTGGCTGCTGTGCAGCATTGGGAGAGCACCCTGTTTCTGAATCTGGCCCTAGAGGAATGGGTTGTGGGTCCCTAAATAGGGCCTACCCCTCTCATCCTCTCCACAGATGTGGCCTCCTGTCCCTAGCAATGGGCAGCAATAACTGGTCCAGGGTTCCCAGTGGGCCCTGGCACTCCATCCTGAGGCCAGTCCATTACCAAAAACCTGGAAGAGGCAGGCAGGGCCTCTCAGGTAGGGCAGGCTCCCAGCCCAAGCTGCTGACATTGGGGGAGATCCTGTCCACAGGGGACAGAACTGGGCCCAAAGCCACATGCAAGTCAGGGCCAGTGAGGGTCCCTGTGTCCTGGGTCAGGGCTCTCAGTAGCAAGTCATCCCCAGATGCTGGCAGGCTCTGTAAGACCCGGCAGCCTGTTCAAGATCCTCAGAAGCAACCCCTATTCATGCTGGGGACAATTGGGAGATTTTCTCCTTGGGGATTGTGCTGGCCAGGCCTGGGTGTCTCACAGGCCTTCTCTGGAGTTCACCTGGTGAAGGTGGTGTCCACCAAGCACACAGTCCCCGAGGGCACAGGATGCACCTCTGAAGCAGCTGCCCTGGCTCTGAGTTGGCCCTGGTGGTGACTGGCTGAGCTTTGTCAACAGGTGTCCAGGGAGCTCTGGCCACCATTCTCCCCTCCCTCCCAGGCCAGCTGGGGATCCAGGGACAGAGCCTTGGCTCCGGGGTCCCTTTAGCCTCCTGCCTGAACATCTGTCTATCTCCCAGAGCCCTTCCAAGAAGTGGGCTCCTCCCACTTAGAAGCAGGAGGGAGGGGGCCACTGCCCTTTGTGGGCTTGTGGCTCTGTCAGCCACCTCTGGGGCTGAGCCACTGTGCAGAGAAGAGCAGGCAGAGGTGGCCACTGGCCCACAGACAGACTCCTGGCCTGGCACGTGGCTCTAGTGGTAGAGCCCACCACGCTGGGGCACACAGGTGGCTCTGTGTCCCCAACGTGGTATGGGAGCTGCAGCCTGCAGTCCAGGCCACCCCTCGCACTGCTGAGCTTGCCTTTGGTTGTCTGTGGAGGGCCAAGGGGGAACAGGAACCCCTGGGGGTGGAGGTTGAGTGGGGCAGAGAAGAAGCCTTGGGCAGGGAGTCTTCCACGTGACCAGAGCAGAGCTGGGGAAGTGAGACACAGCTGCAGAGAGACATGGGCTGGCTGGGGTCCCTGGACCCATGAGGAGTGGATGGCTCAGGGCCCCTAGCAAAGCCCACCAGAGCAGTAGAGGGACCCAGAAGCCCCCAGCACTGGGCCCCTGGGATCCTAGTGAAACTTAAACTACTGTGCTGAAGGAGGGCTTGGAGTGGGTTTGGGGGAAGGGACTATCATTCCCTTGAGCCCTCAGTTCTACTTTTTCCTCAGCTCCAAACTTGTACATCCAGCAACCTGCAGGATATATCCATACAGATTCTTTAAGCTTCTCCAGCTAAGTGTGGCCAAACCTGAACTTCTCTGTCCCCACTTCCCTGGCCCATATGGAGATGGCTGAAAAGATGCCTAAAGGCTGTTCCTCCACATCTCACTGGTGCGTATATCTGTCTTTCCAGCTCCTTCCCTGGCCTCTCCCTCAGGATGGTCCATGGCTCATCAATCCATCAGCTTTCACAAATATATCTTCTAATCTCTCACCTCATACCTTACCTGTGCTCCCCACTTCAGCAAAGGTACCCCCAGCATCAGGTGGCAAAGCTCAACCCCTCCTGGGTCTTGGTCTTCTTCCTCCCCCTCCTCTGCCCCTCCAATCCTAGACTTCATGAACCTCAAACCACTGCATGGGTCTGCTGGGCCTCCCTGGGGTTGGACCCTACTGCACTTGGGTTTTTCAAACAAACAATGAAATTCAGTAAAGCCAAAGAAATAGTTGATTACTAGCTGGTTTGATGTAAGGATTAATTTTTTTTCATGACTTGTCCTTGTGGTTTTCTAGTAACCAGTTCTTTGACTGTTCATAGATCTTTTCCCTAAACTGGTTTCTTTGTGTGGATATAGCTTCTGTGTTGGAATGATACCCAATGCCATTGGCCTCCCACAGGCCCCACTTGGGCAGACCCAGAAAGGGCAGACCAGCTGAGCCATTTGAATGGGGGATTCCCTCTGAGCTGCCTGTGTGATAGACTTCCATGAAAACTGAGACTTGCTTATGGGAAGAGTGGCCCTGTCCATTCGATGATAGCTCTACCTTTCCTTTTAGCTCTTTTGGAAAGGAAGTCTGGAAGGAATCTGGCCTTTGATTTCCTCTTGGTCTATATGACCCACCCTCTTCACAATGCAAAAAGCAAAGATCAGGAACCAAACCCCGACCCTTGCCTGTGAAAAGGCTGCTGTTCCGCATTCCTCAAAGAGCTGCTGACATCTAGAAGCAAACAGTCTGCTGAGAGCCAATTAGGCTGATGTAGACTCTCTGGATTTCCATTCCATTCCTTTTTAACTGCCTCAGTGCCAGCTGAACTACAAGCCCCAGGAGGTGAAATTGAACCCAAGGATTTCCCCAGCTATCTGAAATGAAGCTTTTGCTTCTATAATTAGAGTCCCAGAATGTCAGGGTTGCTGGGGCCCTTAGGATCAGCTGGCCTGTCTCCATCATTGGACTGACAGCCAAGCTAGGAGGCCCAGTTTAGCCTCTCCACCCTTGCCTCTCTCCCTGTCAGGACCCTTCCTGTTCTACCTTCTATTGTCCTTCTTTCTGCTGTTAATGCAGCCTTTGCTCACTGCCACAGTGAGTGCTCCACAGGTACTCGGTGAATGGAATCAGAGCTCTTCTGCAGCCTCCCAGTGGGGGAAGCTCAGATCCAGCAGGCAGCCAGCATTCTCAGTAAATGGATATCAAATTTCTTTCCCTAGAGATCCTAACACCTGGGGGAAAACACAGAGCACTGCCACATGCCTTTCAAAGCTCTCGGGGAGAGCTGGTCTTAACCTTATCTGGCACCATTCTCACCCAGTGTTCTACATTCTCTCTGTTGGACAACTCTGTTCCCTGAATGCACTGTGCAATTTCCCATTCTCAGGCCATTGTTCCAGCTATTTCCTTAGACCAAGAGGCCATTCAACCCCAGCTGTCCACAACGACCCTTTTCTTTTGGCAAGGTCTATCTTCAGGATTCTTTCCTCTGCAAAGAATTTCCAAAGACAGTGCCATCAAGTTCCTCCCACTTTCTCCTATGATTCACTGATTTATTCAAGAGATATTTACATGAGCATTCACTGTACACCAGGCACTTTTCTAGGCATGGGGGAAACAGTAGCGAACAAAACAGACATAAATCTCTGTCCTCATGTAGCTGACATAGAAGAAGAGAGGCAACAACCAAGAGAGGTAAACTATGTAGATAGACATTTGGAAGTGTAATTATCTTGTCCTTCTACACTCTCTAGAATTTCTTACTTTCAAATTGCCCTTACTCCCCTCTATCTTGTGGTAGGATTACTTCCTGTGTATCCCTGCGAACTCCTTGAGAGTAGGGGCCAAGATCTGGTCTTCTCTGTAGTCCCCAGAGCACCAGGCATACACTTGAGAAATGTGTACGAATTGTAAACTGAGTAAATAAATACATGGGTGAGTGAGTGAACGGATGAGAGAGTGAGTATATGAGTGGATGAACAACTGAGCGAATGGATAAGTGAATAGATGAGTGGGAGCAAATGTGTGAGTGAATGGATGAATGAGTGAAAGTGTGTGACCGAATGGGTGAGTATGTATGTGAATGTGTGCAAATGAATGGATGGGTGAATTAGTGAATAAGCAAATGGGTAAATGTGGGAGTGAGTGGATGAGTTAAGGAATGAACAAGGGGGGTGAATACCTATGCTCACAACAACTGTGAGTTTCAGTGTTTCTGATGATTTCTACATTCAAAGGTTCAGTGGCTTGAGCATAGGATTTCTGAAACCCAGAAGGAACGTCTACATTGGCTTTCTCCTTGCAGAACAAATGAGAGGTGGCTACAGAAACATAAGACATTGACTTCATGGCTTGTGCCACATTTTAGTCTCATGTGTTTCAGGAACTGATGTGTCTCTAAAGGCCTAGTTTTGCTTACTCAGCCTTTCGGGCTCATAGCACCTTTGATGTCTTCTGCAAACATCAGTAGTACTAAGAGTGACAGAGCTTCTTCCCCTGTACCAAAAAAGAAAAGAAAAAAAAGCCCACTGACTCCTCCTGTAACCCATTCTTTATTAAATATTAAGTATGTGCTGAAATTAGTAGTTATTATGTTACCAAATCCCTTTTAACTATTTGCCAAACATTTTTCATATCACTTTTTACCAAGTGAATCTTATCTTAAACTTTAATTTTATTTGATGTTTAGAAAAATAAGAAAATGATTTTATGATCTGAAATGTGAATAGTCTCTTTTTAACAACCCAATTGGGGGTGTAATTGAGTTGTAAACACTATTTTAGTCTTTACACAGCATAATGTGCTATGGGATTTTATTTTCTCAAGGGACTTGCTTCATCTGCTCTTTGCACACACTCAGTCTCTGTAAATATGCTTTCGGCTTTTCAGTAATAATATTAGTCCTGAATGCTTTGGTGCATGTCAGCAGGGATAGGTGATTGAGAGGAAGGTTGTTATGTACAACAGAAAAAAGAATATTTATATGTATTTGCAAGTATCCAAAATACATTTTGGATATGTTTAAGTTCATGGGATTCCATGAATTAGCCCAGGGCTAGCTGTTTTTATTTTTGTTTTTGTCTTTTTTTAAGTTGGATTTTCTGTTAGTATAGGTCACTATTTGTGTTGCTGCTGTTTTAATATGGATGACCTTTGCCATTGGAAAGGCAGTTGCTTAGGGATCGAGTCATATGCCTCAGGATGTCCTGAGGATGAAAACAGCAAAGAAGATCCAATCAGCAATGTTGAAGGGGGCCTGAATGTGGTCCCAAATCCTGCTTCAAAACACTCAAATAGCCAAGCCATGGGCTGTGTGTCACTGCTCCACAGCCTGGCTGAGGTGATCTCTGTACAGTGAAAACTACTCTGCTTGATTGTCTAGAACATGAACTGGACTTTTAGTATTGAATGTGGAAAACATTCCACTAGGTACTTTATGGAGCTCTTTCATCAAACCAGAATCATCTCTTATTTTCTAAGCTGGAAAGCTTGGCACTAATTTTTAGTCTCCAATTCCCTTCCTCTTATGCTGACTCATAACAAAATGCCATCATTTCAACTTTCTCTTCTAAATGTCTTTTATACTCATCACTTTCATTTTTGTTCCACTACTGCTTCCTTTCTCCAGGTACCTGGGATATTACCCTTCAACCACTGCAATAACCTCTGCATTCTTCTCTTAGCCCCATGCTGATGCTTGACTTGACTCTCAGATTTATCTTCCTAAGATGTTCATTTATAATTTCTCTTTTGCTCCCTGACATGCCAGGGCACTCCTTTACTCCTCAGGTCAAGTCTGGGCCCTTCTGATTGATTTTCAAGATCCTTATTAATCTGACTAGCCCTAAGTTTTAGGCTTCTAACCCCTAATGAGCACAGCCTGAGTCAATAGCAGTTGAGAGACATCTGCCTGATGTGGTTTTGGTATAAGACTAGACAAAGAGACGGATTAAATAAAAGAGTGAGCCCACAGACAGAACCATGCATAGATAAAGCCTGATTTATGACAGACGAGACACTGAACAGAAGTAGGGAAGGAATAGTCTCCTCAATCAATCATGTAGGGATGATTGGGTATCCACAGGATAAAAAATGAAATAGGACTCCTATTTCACATCACACACAAAAATCAAGTACAGGTGGATTAAGGACTTAGATGTTAAAAGTAAAACTATAAAGCTTTCAGAAGATCATATAGTAGAATATCTTCATGACCTAAGAATAGGGAAAGATCTCTTAAACATGACATGAAAAATGCTACACATAAGATGGACCAGCTGGACTATATCTATAGTGCAAAAGCAAGTCACAGATTGAGAAAAGCTATCTGCAACACATGAGATTGACAAAGGGATTCAATCCAAAATATATTTCAAAAGTTCTACAAATTGTTTAGAAAGATAAACAATTCAATTGAATAATTGGCAAAAGGCTAAACAGGTAATTTACAAGCCAGAAAGTCCAAATATCTAAAAATTATGTGAGATGATACTAGTTTTAAGGGAGATTCAAATGCAAAGAACAACGAGATCCAATATTCACCCACAGAATGGCTAGAATTAACCAAAGTGATGAAAGCAAGCATTGGTGAGGATATGGAGCCCCTGGAACTCTCCCACACTGCTTGACAGTGGCAGCCTGTGTAGAAACAGGCACTTGAGATGTTGGTGTACTTAGTAGAGTTGGAGGTAGTCATACTCAATGACCTAGCAGCACCACCTATACATATGTACACGTGTGTATCAGGAGACATGGACAATGATGCTTACATTATCCAAACCCTAAAACCATCTAATTGTCCACTGCAGTATAACAGGCAAATAAATTGTGGTGCATTCATATGAAAAGTATATTTTTCAGTAATGAAAATGGATATAGATGAATATTTCAAGCACAATGTTAAGTGAAACAGCCCAGATTACCCCCCCCAAAAGAACGTATTTGTGTTGTAGAAGTATATACAAATGAATGGTAGGATCTGAATAAGGTCAGTGGACGGTCCTGATATAGATTTCTTGATTTCAATATTCTATTATAATTATAATAAGATGGTACCATTGAGGGAAGCTAGATGAAGGATACATGAGACCTCCTTGTACTATTTTTGCAACTTCCTGTGAATCTATAAGTATTTCAAAATAAAAACTTGAAAAATATGAATTAAGCAAGAATGTGCATGATGTTATTCCATTTCTATAAATTTCAAAGCAGGCAAAAACAATCTATGGTGTTCCAGCATGTACCCTTAGGTGGTAAAATATAAAGAACACAAAGGAAGTGGTTCTCAGAGAAGTCAGGAGTGAGGGAGGAGTCATAAGTGTCACGGAAAGGGCATCTGGGGACTTCTGGGGAGCTGTCAAAGCTATTTATCTGGATCTGGTGACAGTTATACAAGTGTTGACAATAATTTGTTAAGCTGTACATTTATGCCTTAAGCATTTTTAACAATAAAAAGGTTTAACTAAAGATATTTATGTGAATGCTCCTTAGGAATCATTCTAAAGAGTTTAAAGTATTTCCATTAGACAAGGAGTTCTGTGAGCATTGGGCTGAGTGGCACTCCAAACCCTAGCACAGGGCCCATCTCAGAGCAGGCACTTCAGGGAGGCCTGTTTGATGAAGTTAGAACTGGTTCAGGAAGAGCTGTCTTCCATTTTCTTTAGAGGAGGCTTCTAAAAAGAGAGCAAAACAGGGAAGGCAAGTGGCCTGCCATACAGACAGGTAATTGAACACAGTATTGGAAACCACAACTGTTGGTTCCAGAACCATTATGTTGTCCCATTCCATGTGTTGTACATCAGGATCTGTCATTTGCAGTTTGGGGAAGTCAGTAGCTCCTATACCTTGAACAGTACATCTGAGGACTAT
>PVHX01028037.1:0-18602 GCA_004024805.1 Geosciurus inauris | reverse complement strand
CTCTCCCTCGGCGGCTAGTCCAGAGCTAACAGGGCTTCTTTTGTAATCCAGACCTTGCGAACATCCTTCTTTTCCATTGTTTGTGTGTCTCCCAACGAAAGGCATAAGGAGAGATAAGTTTTACATTTGTTTTCACACATTTGTCTGTTTTGAGCCTGCATTTTTCCAGAGCAGGAGAAGGGGAGGGGGAAATAACAAAGCATCCACTCTGACAAGTGTGAACCACTCCATGTAGATGTTCTCACAGGGAAAATGCATCTTTTTACTGTCTTTAGTAGTAATTCTCAATATTGTATTTCTTTGCACTGTTTTAATTGGAAACATCTTAACTGTCCAATGAGGGGGATTGGCTAGATAAATTATGATACATCTTTGTGATGGGATATTATGCAGCCAATAAGAATCATGTTACCAAAAATCTATACAGGAGAATATATACATCACACTGCCAAGAGAATAAAGGGCAGAGATTTATAGTATGAAATTAAAGGGGCGGGGTTATGTGTATGTACCTCTAGGGAAAAGTCTGGAAGAGCATATATTCAAATGCAATTCTGAATACCCCTGGATGGTGCCATCAGTGACTTTCCCCTTTTATTCTCTTACATTTTCCAAATCTTAACCCTCAAGCATGTTTCACTTTGTAATTAGAAAGTAAAAAAAAAAATGAAAACATCATTTTTAAGAAATGGAAATAGCAAAAGTTTTACAGTATATCTGGTATCTTTCATTTGAGAACAAGGCTATCTTCACTCATGCTCTGCCCCTGGGACTTTGCAGGTGCCTGCTGCCATCATGTACATTTTCCAAAGAGAACTCAAGAAAAGCCAACCCCACTGTACCTCTCAGCTTGGTGGCAATGAGATTGCTCTTGCTCTGGAACGTCTCTGCTCCTTCTTAGAGGGTGACGCAGCTGCCCAGGACAGCTAGCATGCACACAACAGTTTTTCAGGGGGTCCTTGAGCTGCTTTCGGAGGCAAAGTGTGAGTTGCGGATTTACCTTCCAACTAGGCTCAGCCCCAAGGAACTCTATCATTGGCTTACGTGGAGCCCTCTGTGTTGTCTCCAAGCCTTCCTCCCTGGGGGCTTGGATTGCTGCCCTAACTTGGTGGATCCTCTCTCCACATCAAGACCCTCTCTTTCAGAATACTCCACCAAATACATTGATTTTGTACTACCTTCACTTGAGTCCCAAGGAGGCCAGTGGCTGAGACAGACTTGCTGGAGGAGGCTCTCTGGGGAGTACCTCAGACTCTATACCAACAGGGGTGGGTGGATGGTCAGAGGGAGGAGGAGAACCAAGATGAAGTTGCAAAAAAGGGTTCAGCTGTGCCCACCGTGTCCTTCAGTGTCTTCTCACATGGAGGAATGGGGTCTGGACCCCACCTAATCAACTAGTTACTCACTGGATGCAGTTACAGGAAGGAAGAGTGAGGAGGAGGAGGGGGATCTTGGGTGAGGCGGCTTTGGGAGGGCAGTTCCCTGAGAGCCACCTTCATGGGCCAGCATACAACCTAAAGAATGAGTCTTCAGTCCTGGAGCTGGATCTGGGTGTCATTCTGTCCTGACACAAGGCCTTGAGGAGGTCCTCAAGAGCAGAGGAGACCTCTACTCAGATATTTGAGGTTTTTAACCACAAAACAGAAAAACATTTAAGGATGCTTCAGGTAGAAATACCAGAGCAAAAGATTTATTATAAAAGGGAGGTTTACGCCGGAGAATGGGAATGCAAGTGATCTCAGAAAGTTACTCACTTTATCTAGGTCTGGAGTTTTAGCATTTATAGAGGGATAGTAGAAAAAGGGCTGAACTAGAGGTGGAGTCAGGGCAGGGTTACACAATTGCAAGCTTTCCTTGCACTTGAGAGTTGCCCTTTCACATTCTCCTACATAGCCTGTCACATTAGCATCTTAAATCCTCAGCCAGAGGTGTGTGTCTTACTATCATAATCAGGGTAGGGTCACCTCCTGGTCATCAAAGTCTCCAATAAATATTCTCTCTAAGGGAGTGGTTCCTCCAGATGCCTGCTGGTTATGTTGCTTTCTTTTTTTGTTTTGTTTTGTTTTGTTTATTAAAACATTATAGTTTACATAGTAGTTGGCTTAATTTTCTTCCCTTTTCATCAACCAGTTGGCAGGCTGTGGGAAGGATGTGGATGTAAAGACACTAGCTTGCTTATGTGTTGTTTGCTCTGCATTCTAATGGTTTATGGGCATTTTTCTTTTGAGACTCAGTGTTCTCTCTGTACCCCTAAATTCCTTTCTCATTTTTATGTGTAGCCTGCTGTCTGCAGGAAAGGAAGTGACAATACTGTAAACATACAGTGCTGGCCACAAGCTGCACCTCATGTGGAGTTCCTACAATAATTCTGAGGATGAGTAGCAGTAGTCTCATTTGCAGAGAGAGGATGCGATTGTCTCATGGCCAGGAAGCTCCTGGATGGCAAAGCCAGCTGAGGACGAGGTTCCCCCTGTGCTGATCTCTCCCTCTCCTTACTCTGCCCTCCCTTGCTGCCAACAGCAGACAGGATTTTCATGTCAATTCCACATGCTTCACGTAACCTCTCCCTCCTTCATGTAGCACCATAATCATAATTGGACCCTGTTGGTGACAAATGACAGACAGAAAAGTAAACATAAAAACTGGATTCAGACCTGGCCTTTCCCTGCCCTCTGTGGTCCTATTTCTTACCCAGCCTCAAACTTCAAATTCTCTTCCTTGAAGACTTCTTTTCATCAACTGTGTTTCTTTTCAGTGTTCCTGCCTCTGCCTTGCCCAGCTCTGTGACCTTGGACCATTCTTTACCTCCCAGAGTCTCCGTTTCCTTTTCTGTAACAATGGACTCAGGATGCACAGCATGTGAGTGGTTCTGAGGAAGGAAAGGCAGAAGGGCTTGATGAAGGGCTTGGATATTGCGAAAAGCCTGTTCCTCGCACACAGTGCGGTGCTGTCCCAGAGTAATGCATATGCTTCATGGCAGCATGTACTAGATTTTATCCTCTTTACCTCTTGGTCACCAAGGAAAAGACACAAGCCCAGGGATATAAAGACCTGACATGCAGATAGCATTGCACCATCCTCAGGCTCTCTAAGCAGTGTGTGAAAATAAAGCTGTATATTTGCAGCCACACTGGTCAGTCCTTGTTAGCCCAAATTAGCAGGATACATCCCGTGCCTCAGTCTTCCCAGGAGGACACTAAAGGACTTGGCATGGAAGGGCTGACTCTAATTGTCTTTACTAAGAGATTTACTCTTTCTCCTTTCCACTTTCTTTTCCTGAGACATGGAAATGTGAGTGGTCATTTTTCTATTATCCCTGCCTTCTATTTGTCTGAATAAAAAAAAAAAAAAGGTGATTGGAAGACTACTGAGCCTGATGAATAGCATCTGAAAGTTTGGACATTGTGACTCAAATTGAATCTTCATTTACAGAATTAGAAACTGCTGCAGAGTTGTGTTGGAGTTGGGGTGGGATTTGGAACCTCTGGGTAGAGAGAGCAAATTCTCTTACTAATTTTGAGTAACTACCATCTACTGGACTCTGGACTGTAGTTGTTTGGGACACATAGTGAGTGAGTCAGAAGAAAGTGTGGACCTTCAAGGAGCTCCTGGTCTACCCCTCTTTCTTATGCTGCTGCACCCAGGGATTCACCACCAGGTGCCCAGAGCATACCCTAAGCTTATCTGATATGAGAACTTCTTTTGTTTTCTTCTGAGAAACTTTCAAATGGTGTCTGAAGAGCTGCTGCTAGGAAATGATTGGTTTAGAGGGCTGTTGGAGTGAAAAGTTATGGCTGGTGATTGTTTGAACTCTTTACAAGGATTTTACTAATGTCATATGCCTTTTATAATAGTTTTTTTTTAAAGACCCATTAGAAATAAAAAACAAATAAATACTAGAAATTCTGTGACAGAGGGATGCAAAAAGGACCCACTCAGAAGAATTGGGTCACTTATATGGGGCCACCAAAAGTTCCATATAAGTAAGTAAGTGCAGACTCCCAGGCTTTCAAATGAGTCTCTCTGGAAGGGCAGCCTGGCATCTGCATGCTGCCCTGTACAGAACAGTGCACATGGGCTCCAGATGCCCTAGATACAGAGCACTTTTCAGAAGTACTAGAGAAGGACGTTTTTAAAGAAAATGTGTGTATGAATCACAGGTTGAATATTATTTTAGCTCCTTAATTAGTTTACCTTTTAGCAATAATGACAGCAACCATGTTCATAAAAACACATCTTAACAGCCCCCTCAGTGTGTCTTTCCCCTTGTTCTGCTTGCTACCCAGCTAGTTAATTACACAAAATCAGCATTCTCTCCTACGCAGCCAGCATACAGAATTATTTGTCCATTGCAAATCAACACCTGGATAATTACAAGATAGAATTCTAAGTGAAATAGTTATCTCTGCTTCTGGGCCCTGAAATCTCCCCTCCCCCCAAAATCTGTTCTTAAATTGGACAACCTTACAGACAATAGGAACAGATTAATGTTAGACAGGCTGGAGGGGGACCAAACCCTTTGAAATTTTCTTATCATCAAGATGGATGGCCTGTGCTTCAGATAGATATGCAGAAGGAGGGAGTCTCTCTGTGTTAATAATTCATAAGGTAATCTCCCTATTGCCTTCAGGAAGGAACATCCTGTTCCTAATTGCACCCTTATTCCCAGGCAACCAAAAAAAATTCCCAAATAGCTGGACCATTGCTTCTAATACAGTTCAACTTTGCTAGCACTGGCTTTGGTCAACTGGTGATTAATGTGAAATATACTATTAGAGAAAGAAGGCAGTGGGTATTTCCTGAATGGCTGCCATGTGCCAGGCAGTGTGCTAAAAAAAAAAAAAAAAAAAAAAATCTAACACATGATATCTCCCATGATCCTTCTAACCACCCTGAAGCAAAGTGCAGATAACCACATACTTTACAGACAGAAAGCTTGACACTCAGAAGCATTAATTATCATTTCCAAACTCTCACATGTTGAAGTATTTTACTGCAATTCAAACCCACAGCCCTCTGACTCCTGAGGATTAGGCAGAGGTGGCCTTCACCAGCATTGTATCCTTTCACAGTGACTTCACCTCCCCAAGACTCCCTTTTCTTCCTTTCTAAATAGGCTACTATCCTTGCCTCCCAGGTCACTATGAAGCATAAATAAGACAGTTTAGGAAAAAGGGACAAATCTGTTCATTTTTAAATTTCGTCATCGTTTTTACTCCTCCTTCCAAATTCTGGTCCTGCTGTTGTAACTGAATGTATGTGTTCCTCTAATACGCCTATGTAGAATCCTAACCCCCAAAGTGATGGTACTTGAGGTGGTGATTTTGACAGATGGTGCTCATCCCCCTCTTTCTTTGTCTTCATCCTTCCTTCTTCCTTCCATGCCTCCGTGTCCAATAGAGAGGGCACGTGAGCACAGTAAGACAGTGGCCATCTGCAAGCCAGCAAGAGACCCTCACCAGGAACACATCGGCTGGTGCCTTGACCATAGACTTGGCAGCCTCCAGAACTGTGACAAATAAATGCCTATTCTTTAAGATGCCCAGTCAGTGATCTTCTATTGTAGCAGCCTGAGCTGACAAGACACCTCTTTTGATGTTTAAGTGTCCAGAACACAGAAGTGACTAGTCCACTGGATATAAGAGTTGTGTTGGAGATGACCTCTACTAGACAGGAAAATATTGTAACTATCAAAAGCAAGACAAATTCACAGCTGGACAGACCACATTAGGGACAAGAATAACTGAACTTTGCTCTTGTGTGGGATTCTGTGGCTGTGCTCATTATAACCTAAGATGAGTGGGGGAGAGAAACAGAGAAAAATCTTGGGTGTGAAATATCTTTTATTTGGCTATTAAGGGTCTTTAGCAAGCAGTCTGGAGTGGGAGTCCATTTATGACTCCAGTGGATGGTGTGGGCAATCTGCTCATGTCATAAAATGCTAATTGCCTTCCTCCTTCAGATCCTGACTCCAGATAGGACCTGGTTTGTGATGAAGCTGCTTCAGGGTGACTTGCAGTGTGGGACCTCAACACTGGCTCTGCCTTCTGCTATAGTACAGGGACTTGGCATTCTTCCTGAGGCCATCTTTAAGTCCTGCTCAAATAGGAAGAATTTGTCTGGTGCCTGAAGGACTGGCCTGATTTATATTCAGAGGAGAGTCATTTCCTGGGTTAGGAGGTGAGCAGGTCGTGATGCCACTGTTCTCTAGTGGCATGAAGCAAAGTCACCATCACAGTGATTGCCAGTGTGCCATTCACTCCATGCCATTAGGAATTTTATCCCTTGAAGACTAAGTGAATCACAGTCACAGGACGGATGAAGCCATATCCGTGGGGAAAGGGTTTAGTAACCCCTCAGATGCCTTCCCACATTGATCCTGACTCTTGGAATCCACTAACTGCTTTAGAATAAATAAATAAATTTATTCAGTTAGGCATGTTCAAGCACAGAGGGCCTGCTCTATGCCTGGCACCATGGTAGATTCAGAGGACCCAATTGATCCATCCTGGTCCCATCCTCATGCACCTCAAATGTAAAGAAGGAAACAGATAAGGAATGATGCTTAATGTGACATGTATTATTAGAGGAAGAAGTGCAATGGAACCTATGACAGATATCTGGAGGGAGAAAAGTAAAACATATGTTTATGCTAGCACTGGGGATACAGTGGTCAGCTAATCCAACATAGTGTCTGCCTTTATAGTTTACAGACTAATGAGGATGGAAGCTATTAGCCAGATTAGTGCAAATAAGATTAATTAATTGCAAGAACCCAGAGGAATTATCAGGAGAATACACTGGGAGCACCTCAAAGTGAATCATCTGGCTCACTCTCTAGAACAGAAGCCTCCAGGGCAGGGCACAGGGCATTGTGTTGAATCTCAAGTATAAACAGGGAAGGGTGAAAGGATGGAGGGATAGGAAATGCAGACCATAGAACTGCAGGTGTACATTGTATTCGTCAGCTTTCCATCGCTGTAATAAAATCCGTGAGATAATCAACTTATAAGGTGGAAACATTTATTTTGGTTCACACTTGTGGAGGTTTCAGTCTATGGTTGCTTTTCCCCTTTGCTTTTGGGCCTAGAGTGAGGCAGTACTTCATGGCCTAGGTATGTGATGGAGGAAATTGCCTCACCTTGTGGTAGCAGGGAAGGAAAAAAAAGGGAGAAACCGGCATCTCCTTCAAGGACATGTTCCAAACAACCCAGAGTCCTCCTACAAGTCCCCACTGCATAAGGTTCCACCACCTCCCAGCAGCACCATCAGTTAGCCTTTAGAATCTAGGGGTAGAAAGTTGTGGTTGGGATCTTAAATATCCCCCACAGGCCATGTGCTGAAGTTTTGGTGACCATCCTGTACTATTGGGAGGAGGTGGAAACTTAGGAGGTTGGGCCTCATGGAAGAAAGTTAGATCATTAGGTGCATGTCCTTGAGGGGAATACTGGGGCTCTGGCCCCTTTCTCCCTCTCTCTCATTGCTTCCTAGCTGCCACCAAGTAAGCAACTTTGCTCCATCACATACTCCCAGCCTTGATGTTCTGCTTCACACTGTACCAGAAACAGAAGAGTCAAGCAACCATGGACTGAAACCTCTGCAACCATGAACCAGAATAAATATTTTGTCCATTTAAGTAAGTAAATTATCTCAGGTATTTTTATTACAACAGAAAGCTAACCCAGCATGACAGCATGCAGGTAGAGAATGTGGTTTGCTGGGAGATCTGGATGGAAGCCATGTGGTAAATGTGTAGGTGTGGTCCAAACTAGGCTGGGGAGTTCAGCAGGGACCCCATTTGGGGGGAACTTGTAGGGCATGTGAATTCTAGGTGGTGAAGAGCTGAGGGTAAGAAGGGCAGAGTACTTTGAGGGAAAAGTAAACCCTCCTAGCAGAGAGTCTGAGTCTTAAAATATTTGTCAAGGAAACAAGGCAAATTAGAGAAGAGAAAATTGCAAGAGCAAAGGACAGGGGGAAGCCTCCCACCCCCAGAGGGCTGGAGTTGAAGGTGTTAGGGGCGAGGGGTCAGAAAAGAGGAATGAGAGGGAAGGAAGCCCAGGGCAGGCTGGGCAGAGGCCATGGGGTTTAGGTCAGGCTGTATGTGATGGGATGGAATTTGGGGTGGATCTCTAAGGGGGGCCACTGTGGGGCCTGGATTAGAGGTGGCAGTGGGGGCACATCCACTGTGATACCTGGATGCCGCCCTCTTGGGAGATATATGCAACCCACCCACCCCCACTGTATGAAAGAGCAGCCTCTGGGGGCCATGTGACCCACTGTGAAGTCAGCATGAGAGACTCCTGGAAACACATATATCTTATTACCATTATAGGTTTTGTTGCGACTCCCTGAGGACTTTTCCCATTGCTATTTCTCAGTCAGAGTGAAACAGTATGAGATGCAAATACCCCCTGGGTATGCAAGATAATACGCTGGGACCTGGGACATGTAAAGAATGTAAGACATCTATTTATGTTTGGTTGTAAACTGAAAAGTTTTAAGAAAAAGTAAGCAATAATAACATGAATATATGATTGTCAGTAGAACATGCATATAATTTATATAGCTTTGTATCTCTTTCACTAGGTACCTACATACTGTTTTTCAACGCTACTTTACTTATAGAATATTTGATTAAAACTAAATCAGATACTCCAGAGATCCAGGTCCTGTAGATTTAGAAAGACCTGGTTTTAAATCCCAAATTGAGCATTTGCCTAGATGTATCAACTCAGGCAGCATGATCTCTCTCAATTTCTGTTTACAGATCTAAAATACAACCACAGAAGTCTGCCGTGACAGTCAGGCATGGTGATGCATACCTATAATCCCAGCTACTTGGGAGGCTGAGATAGGAGGATCCTGAGCTTGAGGCTAACGTAGGCAATTTAGCAAGATCCTTTCTTAAAAATATAATAAAGAGGATTGGGGATGTAGCTCAGTGGTAGAGTTCTTACCTGGCATGTGCAAGGCTCTGGGTCCCATTCCTAGTACCACAGCAACAACAAAAATTGCCGTAACGATAAACTGAAATATCCAAAATGTATCACATTGTTTGGACTCATGGTAGAACTCTCTAAATCTTAGTTATAAACATCCTCATAGGTAGTTAGCATTCAGCTTTAGAGACCATCTTATCTCCATGAACACTCATTGCTCACATGGTGAAAGGGTAAAGCAATCCTGTGTAATCACATAGGCGAAGGTACAATAACAAAGACCAGTCTGAATCTAGGCCTCCTTGCTTTTCTTTCAGGGGGCTTGGTTTCCAGGCAACTGTATGATCCCGCATAACCCCCATGTCTTCCTCCTTTGGAAATCACATCAGTGATATATTGAAAATTTAATTCTCAGATTACTTGGAGAGTTTTGGATTAAGATCTCTGACAAAGCATCCCCTATTAGTTGCTGTTAATTACTCTTGTTCAGGAAGCCAACTAAAGCAGGTGTATCAGAGAAGAAATCTTCAAACCACTCAGTGGTGGCTCTTCTCCTCTGATCTAAGCAGGGAAGCAGTAATGAGGTGGCACAGGCTACCCAGCAGCAGGCACACGTTTTATCCCCCAGGCACACATGCCCAGCCAGCCACAGATCCCAAGTCATATTTCTGGAACTTAAAGTGATCCCCTTTAGAAAAACATTAACAAATATTCTGCAATCCTTAAGAAAGCAGCATTGAAGCCTATGAAAATAATCTTTGAGGTACATTATTACCCATATACCTTTTTCCTTCACAACTGATAAAATGTTTAAAAGACTAGCATTGATTTGAAAATCCCAGTAAGAATTTTGTGAATTTTCATTCTGAGGATACCAGTTTGAGAATTACCATGCTACAAGAGATTTTCCTACATAAGTAAGTTGCTATCCATTTTACTCCTTGCTGCTTTCTAGCGATCTTTAAGAACTACATACCTCAGGGTCACCTCAATCTGGGTCCCTCCCACTGGTGCAGCATCTCATGGGTGGGCTGTTGCTGCTGCAGTTGTTTTTACAGTTGATTGTCCATTATGCTAAAATTGAAAAATTACTGCATAAATTAATTGTCTTATCCCCTGGAATGCAGTGTCCATGAATACAGGGATATTGATATGCTTCATTCAGTGCTGTATCTCTAGTACCTTAGAACATACCATAAGCACTCAATAAGTATTGAATAAAGGAATTAATCAATCAATTAATGAAAACCTTCAACTTCCCCAAATGTTGCCAAGATGTTGCTTTTAATCTAATCCTCAAATGAACCAGGGTCATTTATAGCTCCCATGACCTAAAGAGGGAAGTCCAGAAGCTTCCTAGGCTCCTGGTGGCCAGTCCCCTCCCGATTGTGAGGCTCACTGTAACCTGCACTCTAGCACCCTGCCTTGTAAGGTACATTGTTTCTGACTCACCCCACAATAGTCCAATGAAAATCTGCAGGGTGGTGTTTTTAAAGACTCTCAAGGTGATTCTAAAACAGAGCTAGCATGACCAGCAGTCTCACCCACTCATGCTTCTCCAGGCAGCAGCACACCTTCAGTTCCTCTGCACAGAATCTCCCTTGCTTCCTTACCTGTTGGACCTCCTGCCTTCTAACCACCCTTAAGCCTGCACAGCATCTGGACCAAGAACCCTGTGACCCGGGATGGTACATCAATGATAGTATCCCACTTGATACTCTTGAGAGTAGTAAATAGTGCTGGTAATAAGGTCACAAGACAATAGGAATATAAACTAGGGATTGTTCTAGACAGCCTGAAGGTGTTGTGGTCCCCCAAGTAACCATAGCCAGTGTGACTGAGCTTAGTCTATGTGAGTCTCTGCCCTGTGTGTCATTTATTTAATCTTACCAGTCACCCCACGTGGGAGCAACTGTTATCTGTACTCTTTACATGTCCACAACAGTGTTGCTCTCTGTCAAGGGACTTCCCTACCATAATATAACTAAGAGAGTTGCTCAGATGGATGGGACTTGACTGCAGATCTCTTGTTTTACACCCTTAAGCCCTGTTGTCTCCTAGCAGAAGAACTCAGGTCCTAGAGTAGGACAGGGTGAGAAACTGTTCCCAACTCAACTGGAAATAACTTTGAATTCCCTCTCTGGCTGTAGTTTATCTGTAGAATAATAGCAATGCCTGTTTCCAGGAAACCATTGGCAGGTTTACTCTAGGCTCCATAAGATAGATACTCAAATAGCTGTGGCACGAAGTTAAAAGTGCTAAATGAGAGTACAGCGAGGTCACAGGAAGCTCGGTCTCAGGGTTAAAACCATGAAATTTGCACAAGATCTGGGTTCATATTAAGGCTCTGGGTTTTAATAGATATTTCTCCAAAGAAGATATGCAAATGAAAGAAAGTGCTTTCTTGTGCTCAGCATCCTTAGTCCTAAGGGAAATGCAAATCAAAACCACAATGAGATATCACTTAACATCCACTAAAATTGCTGAAGTAAAAAGGCAGACAATAACAGATGCTGGGAAGAACATCTGGTAGAGAAACTGGCTCTCCAAATTTGCTGCTGAGATGGTATAGTCACTTTGGAAAAAGTTTGATGGTTTCTCAGAAAGTTAAACACAGAAATACCATATGACCTAGTAATTTCTTTCCTAGGTATTACAAATGTTTTAGCAGCAGCATTCATAATAACCAGAAAATGGAAACCATCTAAAATCTAAATGTGCAATGGATGATGTGATGTAGTTACACAATGGAATCATGTTCAAGAAAAAATAGATCAGACATGAATCACTGATACATGCTAAACTGAAAAACATGCTTCTGCTAAGTAAAAGAATCCAGACACAAAAGACCATGTGCTATAAGATTCTGTTGATATAAGATAGCTAGAAGGGACAAATCCATAAAGAAAGAGATTAGTGACTACTTAGCCCTGGAAGGAATGGAGAAAGCGGAGTGACAGGTAATGGGAACAGGGTGTCTTTTTGGAGTAATGAAAATATTCTGAAACTAGACAGTAGTGCTGGTTGTACAATTCTGGGAATGTACTAAAACTATTGAGTTGTATTCTTTAAAAGGGTAAATTTACAGTGTGCGAATTACATCTCACTAGAGCTGTTATTAAAAACAGACTTGTCTGTCAACTCTGGGCATTGGTGTTGTCTTCTGTAAATCATACTCATTAGAGAACCTAACTTAAACAGCAGGTGTGAAGATTAAAGGAGAAATTTGCTGATGTGACACTCTTGGCATAGTGACCAACATAGTAAATACATGATAATGGTGAACATTTTGATGGTGTCCCTTGAACATATGGCCTTACTTGTATCCATTCTGGAGTATGGGGTCAGTGGTGCTTTCAACCAAAATAGACTTGGGATTCATGATGCTTAGGATGCATGAAGACTGACCCTGTCCCTAACACCCTCAAACTCTATGTGCCTCTGGTGAAATTACAGCCTTATGGCTCTGATATCCATTATTTATTTCTTAACTAATATAACAGAGACCTTGTTCAAGATGTGCTCATGAAAAATTACCCTTTTAATGGTAGAACATTTAATGAGAAACTGGATTATCTACTGCCTAAGTGCCCTTCATACAAATTAGCTTGGCCCTGGGTCCTAATCTAAATTGGGCTCCCTGCTTTACTCTAAATGGCCTAATATTTTCTTATTAATCTCTGCCCTTGTTCACCTGATCTGGCTCTGCCTCTTCTTATGAATCTTTCTCCTCAACAGAGTTCTGCACTCTGACATATGTTTCTTAAGGACCTCTTTGTCTGACTTGTGGACAATTTTGAGGGGACATAAGCGGGTGCTCTAAGTGTTTATTACATTTTCAAGCTTTCTCTCCAACCCACAATGGGAGTTTTCATGCTGCCAATGTATTTACATTTAATATTACAGATTTGGACGAGATATGTTTTGGTAGAAGGTAAAGTTAGAGTGTTATAGGGAAGTTAGACAGATGAGAGGCAATTAATCATAGTGGTATAGAGAACAGCCTTGAGAACACAGAACACAAACAAACCCCGAGCATGGGAGTGGCACAGGATAATTCTGAGTCAAGTCCTTCTCAGTGAACTTGGCCATGTTACATGGCCTCTCTGATTCAATTTCAGTGTTTGTCATTTACCTCTAGGATTTTTTTCCAGGAACATTGTTGCATGTAATGTGCTTTGTGATAGATGCTACCTGGCATTGTCATTCCAGTTAAATTTTGGAGGGTAGGGGTCCCAATAGTGAAAGGAGAGCTCTTAGTGACTGAAAATAATGTATGTGTTGAAGAGGCAGGGATGGTATTTGAGATAGAGATAACCTTCCACCAAACCATACGTCACCCCAACCAAACTTTAAATAGTGAGGTAGGGAGAGAGGACTGTGGGACCACAAGCCTTGTCACTTAGCTAGATGCCCATCAAAGGTATATGGCAGCAAATATTCTCAGTTCTAGTGTTGGACATGCCTTCACAGAACTCTGAGGTTTAATTCTGACAAATGTTATATTCTCTAACTAATCATCTATGCATTCCCTTTGCTTTATGGAATATTGGTGAAAGGCTTTGATAAAGTAGGAGTCACGGGGTGCAGTGGATGAAAATGACAACTGGAAGTCTGGGACCAGATGTCCAGGCTTAGCTCTGTAGATGTTCTTCCTCTGGGCCTTCCCTCTGCCAGCATCCTGCCCTCTGTGTGCCCTTCTTACTGGGCTGATCATTGTGGTGACAGCTCGCATTAGTAGAAAGTGCACCATAAGAATGGATCCATGCTTTGCACATAATATTCATAGTAACCTACATAACCTGTGAGAGATCTTTGTCCCTATTTAGCTGATAAGGAACTAAGGCTCAGACCATTTAGTTGACTTAGGAGGGAAACCTCTTACACACCTAGCATAATGTTCTATACATTTTTATTTGCAGTCACCAAACCTTGAGCTTAGGGGAGGGGGGAGTACCAATTTTGTCTCCTCCATCTGTTGCCAGTGAGTAGTAGCATTTGGCACAGAGAGGCTCAGTAAGGGGTGAGTGAATAAATGAATGAAATGAAAGCCATGTTTTCTCAGCAGAAAAGCACTATAGTATGGTTCACTGTTGCCACTGGATTTTTTTTGTTTTAAGCATGTCCTCAGATAATTCTCAGCCACATATTATAGAAGTGCTTTTGTTTGCACATCACATAGCTGGAGGAAACAGACTGAATTATCTCTAATGTCCTCAGTGCTAAGTTTCTGACCATGAGGATAGGCATAATAGAAAAGGAATCAGCAGCTGGAGCTAATGAGCATCAGTGGGCTAGTTGTGTTCCCACTTCTGAGAACCAGTGTGCAATGCCCAGACCACATAGTAGGCAAAATATGATAAGCTTACAGAGGGCTTTGAATGCCCATGTCTTCAATGCACTGAGTACATTGAGCCTGGACCAGCTACCTGAGTTCTGTAACCATCTTCATTACTTGGAAAATAGAAGCGGTTTGCTTGTTGCGAAGAGTGGATATAAAGTTTATGAAACCTCTCGGGCAAAGCCCTTGCTCAGCTTACAGCAACGTCACAGTCCTGATTTTATGGGGGTTTGTTTAAACCCCTGGTTGATGGGTCTTAGCAAAATATTATGTTAGTAATTATTAAGAGGGCCTGTTGCAAGGTATAGTCACTCAATACCAAGTAGTGAGAAGCTGATTTCCTTACACACATGAATTAGCAAAAGAGATACCATGCAACCGTTTTTGGATAATCGTCCTGGGTCATTACTTGATACAAAGCAATTACTCTTGAGTTTCCCTATGAAACAGCCCATGGAATTGGGTGAAAGGGAGATCTTGGACCCTGGCCAAAGCACTATTAAATGTTGGAAATACTCGAGAGTCAGTGCTGATGCTTTTCCAACAAGACTCTTGGACATGAAGTCTTAGTAGGTGATTCTCATTCAATGCTGAATTAGATGCTATATATATATATATATTATCAGATTTATTTGTCTGCATATTTCATTGAGATTATTATGAAATAATATGTAATTTTTCTGCCCAAGAAAGATGCGGCTCAGAGAGAAGTAGTTTGCTTCAGGATTTCAATGGTTAGAGCCAGAACTTACATCAAGGAATATTACTCATTTTTTTTGTTTCTTCCATGTCCAGTGATTTGACTTCCATAGGACACAGATGAAGCCAGACAGGGACAATGGGGTCTCAAAAATTTCATATCTGAATCTTCATTTCTCTGTTTTCAGGTCAGGATCGCAGTGAAGCCACTTTGATAAAGAGGTTTAAAGGTGAAGGGGTCCGATACAAAGCCAAACTGATCGGGATTGATGAAGTTTCCGCAGCTCGGGGAGACAAGTTATGTCAAGACTCCATGATGAAACTCAAGGTGCCGTGCAGATGTCATTCAATTATCTAGGGCTTAACATGAATAAGGGGAAGTGATGATCACCATTATTATGACAAAAATTACTTTGTTCATGATTGACTTACCACATTTATTCACTGGAAAGAGATTTCAGTGTCCCTGCAAATGTTTACTGAGTACCTAGTACGTGGAGATATTTTGTTAGACCTTGTTTTATAATTTTTGAGAACATCATATTTTATCCAATTATGTATTTATTTTGCAACCCATGCAAAAACAAGAGTACAGACTTACCAAATTGTTTAGTCTCTCACATTTTCTGGAATTTTTGCCACACTATTATTTTTGATTTTTATGTATTTTGTTATGTGGTAAAAGATGCTAAGGTGAAAGCTGATTTTATTCATTCTTGTAATTTCTACTAATGCACTCCAAATATTTTTTAACAGAGGAAAAATAATATTTTAAAATCATACATAATTAGATACTATAATTTAGAAATATCACAGAGATTTATTTGTGATTTTATCGCATTTTTAATGCTGTAAGAAAGCCTTACACTAAGAAACTGACAAAAGAAATTGGGAAAATTTTGAATACACAAAATAAACAAATCAGTTTATTAAAAATATACAAAAGGAATACTGTTTTTTTCCAGATTGTGGTCTTTACATATTCTGCTTATTTTGTAAGTAATATAAAATATTAGAAAAACAAAAGACTTAGCAAGATGTCTAAAAATATTTTATGCATTTAAAACATATATAATTTGTTTTTCTGATTATAGAGTTCATAGATATTCATTATAAAATATTGTGAAAATATAGGAAGCATAAGGAAGAAAATTGAAATAATCCAAAATCCCACAAAGAAGATCAGCATCAACATTTTCGGTGTCTAATTTACAGTCATTTTGTGAGTTTATGTGTATATGAATTGTGTAAATATTTAATCAAATTGAAATTAAATAATTTATTTGGTTTCGTATTCTACTTTTTTCTCATCTAATGATGTAAGCATTTTTAACATATCTTCAAATAGTCCATTAGGACACAACTTGGTCAGTGGAATATTTTTAAATATAAGAAATAAAGGAAGAAAAGAAAAAAAAACACCAAGCCTAGCCAAATGTTTAAAAGTATTAAGTAAGATAAAATCTGTAAAATGCTCTCTGTATCACCTGTACTTCCAGATGCTTAATAATCACGGCTTAATTTTGATCTTGCTGTTGCTTAGCAGCTTAACATGTATATTGAATTCTAAGTTTCCCTACAATATGACTATAGGAATTAATATTTTAAAAACTCTTGACTTTCTACTGTATATCTATTACCTTCTCTTTGTGCTTCAAGCTGTTATATAAATAAATGTTATTTTAGCAGTTACATATCCACTATAAGGTACAGTATCTAGTCTAGTATAAGAAAAAGATATAAAGGACATCAACATAATCACTGAAATTTATGAGCAGTCCAATAATGAGCTCTTTTTCTTCTAAGTTCACACCTAAATTATAAATACAAAAAGTAGTTGGCCAGGAAGAATTCCACCTCCCAGTTTTGTGAATGATGATTGCTGGCCTGGAGGACCTGATGTAGATACACAGCCACATGGGCATCCTTGAATGAGACAGGCTATTGCCCTTTGTTTGTGGAAGAGTTGGGTCACTACAGTCCTTTTTCTTCCTCAGCCTTCTACTGCCCCAGAGTAGAACCCATGACTTGTGCATGAAATCAGATTAGAAAGCAAACTACAGACAAACAAGTGAGGCATAGAGAATCCCAAATAGGTGAAACCTCTTGTGTCCATCTTCTTCCATTTTCCCTATCAGACAGTTACAGAGATAACAGCCAATCTAGAGGGACCTAGGGAAAGATGGAAATGAAGGCCATATCTGATTCTTGCTGAAGTCCCTTCTTAAAAATGTGAAATTAGGCAAATAAATATTTGTTCCTAACATGCTTTAATTTAAAGATCAGGTAAATATCATTACTTAACCCTACCTGTGCATAGACCTCATTTCCACCCAGAGCCACAGGTCAGTTGAGAAGGAGAAAGGAACTCATGCATCCTCCTTCCCCTAGCATCCAGAAAATAGCCACTTGCCAGGCACCTGTGATGAAGTGCCTCATTGCACATCTACCTTCTTGAAAGCTCTGAGGTCTTAGTGGATGTGAAACAGGGGTTCCCTCTGTTCCCTGAAGCTTCTCCCTCAGGATTGAGATTGAGCAAGCCAGCTGGACCAGGCCTAACAATGACTGATAACTGTCAACCTTGTGTGTGTGTGTGTGTGTGTGTGTGTGTGTGTGTGTGTGTGTTACCTGCAGTTCAGTGTTGCATCTGTTATCACTCAAAACTCTGTGGTCCCTAAAGCCCTGAGAGTTTGTCCTGCTGTAACATACTCCTGTCTGGTACACTAAACTTGTTGAGGGGTTCTTGGTTCCCAGACAGTTGTGTTTTTTTCATTATTTGCAAGTTGCTAAGAAGCATGCTGACATTTTAGCTCCTAGTGGTTTTTCTTTAGGAAACAGAAACCTTAATGATCGATTCTCTATTTGGCCACCTGCCCAGGAAAGTAAGAGAAAATTAAGTACAAAGTGGCTCTTAGCCTTGAGAAAAGGCACACTTGCCATATGAGAAATGAAAAAATTAGAGGTTATTTTTTCTAGACTTCCTGAAGCTGCTGCATTTTCCTGTCACAGGGGCTTTTATCATGGATTACAGATGTTTTAGAGGGGCTTCATATTGTGAGCATGAGTGGCATTGCCTGGGTGCCACGCACAGACAGCATCATCACCATCGTCATTTTCATTGTCGTATTTTAATTTAGAGTCAAGAAAGCACTGTCACATATATCATCTCTTTTGATCTTTTGAGATTAACATCAGCCTCCTGTTTTATAACCAACAAACTTGAGGTTGTGAGAAGTTGAAGCATTTGCCTCAGCATCTTCATTGAGTGTGAGAGACCCAGAACTCAAACCTAGATCTGCAGAGTCCTACTGTTGGACAAGACATAGTTTAACACTTTATATTGGGTTTTGTAGCTGCATTTAATTCACCTTGATTCATAACTTGATTTTAATCTCTTCCCATTAAGCTACCATCTAATAGCCATAGTCATTGGCATCTCAGATAGTCAACTTTCAGACACTGGATAAAACAATGGTAATTGAAACCATGAGAGAGGAGGCCATCTCCCAAAGACAGTGCTTGGAGAGCTGAGTGCAGAACCTCAAGTATGTCACTCAGGGTCCTGGAAGGCAGAATTTACCCTGAAGAGGTCAGATGAAGACACATTCATGAAGAAGATATTT
>PVHX01028036.1:0-18609 GCA_004024805.1 Geosciurus inauris | reverse complement strand
TTTTTTTGGTACTGGGGATTGAACTCAGGGGCTCTTGACCACTGAGCCACATCCCCAGCCCTATTTTGTGTTTTATGTAGAGACAGGGTCTCACTGAGTTGCTTAGCACCTCGCCATGCTGAGGCTGGCTTTGAACTCGCGATTCTCCTGTCTCAGCCTCCCTAAGTGCTGGGATTACAGGCTTGAGCCACCGCGCCCGGCTTAAGGTTTCTTTTGATGGCAATGAAAATATTCAGAAATTGGATGGTGATGCTTGAAAAACTCTGAATATACTAAAAATCACTGAATTTTACACTTTAAAAGGGTGAATTTTATGATGTATGAATTATATCTCAATAAAAAGCATAATATGAATTTGAAAGTTATGTCAATATAGAAAAACAACTTAGAAAAACATTTTGTCTTCCAACTTCTGCAATTTTCCAGGAATAAAATTGCTTTCCAGTGCTGGAGGTGTGGCTTGGTGGAAGAGTGTATGCCGAGCATGTACAAGGCCCTGAGTTTAATCTCCAGCACTGCAAAAATAAAATTTAAAAGTTAAGTTCCAGATTGGTCAATCTAGTAATATATGCCATAAAACAAGTATTCTAGTTTGAAATTCTGAGAGCATAAATAGTTTCTCTCAGTCCAGTTTACTTCGTATTTATCAATACAAATTAGCTTTAATTTATAATACATAAATTTCACCATGTCATTACATAGTCAATAACATCTGGATCAATTAAGGAAATAAAGTACTATAAGGAAAAAAAGGAGATGGAAAGGTGACAGATGAAGTAAATAAGGCAAATCTTGGTGAAGATTTGGTACTTCTTGAATGGGTTATAGGTATGTAGGAGTTCATTGTATTTCTGGTATGCTTAAATTTTTCTTGTAAAAAACTCCATATCAAAAGTTCCTTCCATGCCATGTTTTAAAATGGAAAAGTTTGGCAGGGAATGGAAAAGTTTGATCTCTTCTCAAAGCTTTGATGTTACCAAAACTCCTATTCAGGACTGCAGACATGGAAGGAATGTTTTTTTGATTCAATCACAATACTTTGAACATAGTTACAAGATTTAGGCCACCTGTATTAGTTTACTAAGGTTGCATAACAAAATACAACAGACTGGGTGGCTTATGCAATAGAAATGTTTTCTCACATTTCTGGAGGCCAAGTCCAAGATCAAGGTGTCAGCAAGGTTGGTTTCTTCTGGGGCCTGTTTTCTTGGCTTGCAGGTGGCTGCCTTCTTGCTGCATCTTCATGTGGGTCTTTTTTATATACACATATCCCTGGTGTCTCTTGTATGTGTTCAGATTTACTTTTGATAAGGACAACAGTCATAATGAAAGAGAGACCATCCTAATGGCCTCATTTAAACTTAATCGCCTCCTTCAATACTTTATTTCCAAGTATAATCACATTCTCAAATATTGGGAGTTAGGTCTTCAACATGTGAACAGGTGAGACTCAGTTCTGCATGTAACACCAGCTAAGAGCCTATATAAATACTAAATGTTTAAATAATGTTTATCCCATTGAGATATTTAGTTTTTATTTTGGGAATTGGATTTGAACCTAAGGGTACTTTACTACTGAGCTATATCCCAGTCCTTTTTATTTTTTATTTTGAGTTAGGGTCTTGCTAAGTTGCTTAGGCTGGCTTCAAACTTGTGCTCCTTTGGCTCAGCTACCTGAGCTGCTCGGATTATAAATGTGTGCCACTGCACCTGGACATGTTTTTTTTTTGTTGTTTTTTTTTTTACATTCATTTTATTATATGTACATTTGCATGTTGAGTTCCCTTGTATAAACAATTGATCTCATGGTCATTTAAAGGAAAGTGGTTGTTACAAGGCAGGTTCTTATACTCCTTAAATGAGGCATACTTTTCCTGAATATTTTACTTGAATCTCCCTTTTAAATGTCTTAGATACCTTACCTTTTGTTAGTTAGCTTTTTGTCACCGTGACCAAAATACCTGACAAGAACAACTTAGAGAAGGAAGTTTATTCTGGCTCATGATTTGAGGGGATTTGATCCATGGACAGCTGTACTAAGGCAGAAACATCATGACAGAAGGCATTTGGGAGGGAAGCTGCTTAGCTCATGGCAGCAAAGAAGCAGATAGAAAAGAAGGGGCTGGAGAGAAGAGAAACCCTGCCAAGGTACACCCCCAGTGACCTACTTCCTTTAACTAGGTCCCACCTCCCAGTAGTCCACCACTCTAATGATCTAATCATGGCCTAAAAGCCCCACCCCTGAACCTTGCTGTACAGGGGACCATGCTTTCAACATATGAGCTCTTGGGAGACATTTCAGATCCAAGCCATAATACCTTCTGTTTCATGGAATCGAAGAATATTAGCATTAGAGACCTCTGAGGATGTGCAGTTTAGGGATATGGAATAGGTTCCAATTATGTGTCATTTCCCAATGACTGATGCTGACTGCTGTATTGAAAAGGCTTCCTTGGCTGATTCTGGGATCAGTCAGTGAGAAAGAGTATTTGTCATGCCTGATGCAGTTTAGTGTCTTCAGAGGTGTCATTCAGTAATTCATTCATTTATTGTAAATTTGAGCACCTCTATGCTCTGGGAATTTCATTACATGTTGAGGATATGGCACTGACTAAGACAGAGGAAGCCTGCCTTCCTGGAATTTATGAAACAGAGGGAAAAATAAATGTTAGGCACATAAATAAATAAATAAAATTAATCCGGATAATGTAAATATAATTAAGAATAAAAAGAAAATACATAAGGAACCAAGTTTCAAATTCAGCAATTATTGCCACAATTTTGGTTTTCAAAAGAAGGTAAAAAATACTTCCCAAGGGTTATGGGAGAGACCAGTAAAATGTTCAAAAAAAATAGCTAGATAAATGTTAAAAATACTATGGATTATATGTTATGATAAAAATTTGTATAGTTGAACACAGGGTCTCTCATGAAGTATAATCAAAAGTTTTCATAAACTTTAAAACAACAGCAAGAAATGTCATGCTTTTGGTGTGCTGCTTTTCCCACACTAAAATGTTCACCTTTGATCCTGAAGTACTTCAAAAGAAAAGTCCAAGACTCATGAACATTATACTTTTGTCAAAATGAGTATTCCTGACCTTGTCTTTGATTGTACTCTGTGTAGCAAGTCTGAAAAAAGAAATATTTCTGAAAGGGATAAAAGTGTGTCAAATAGAATAGTTCACAAAATGAACAATCAATGTTAAGCATTTCACTGTCATCAAAAACATAGTTGTTGCAGGTTAGTATGAAAATATTCTCAGGCATTGTTACTTAGTGCTTTGAGAATGGATTTTTTCTAATTTTTCTCTGCTTAGTCTTTTTCTTTTTTTTCTTTTTTTTCTTTTTTCTTTTTGTTTAAGTCCCCTGAAGGGGGTGCACCATTCCTGGAAGTACTGCAATACCAGGCTGATGTATGGAGTGGATGGAGCAAGCTCCTAGTCCATCTCCCTGCTCCAAAAATCCATTTAATATATTGTCCTCAGATAGAGGGTGTACCAGATATTAAACTGATCTGAACAGATACTACACTTGATCTTAGCCAAAAGGCCGAGAAGCGATCTTTTTCTAACCTGTTAAGTATTATGTGTACAGAGTACTCCGTAACAGTAGGGTTTCTTTTTGATAAAGTGTAATTAGTAATGTTGCTATTTCATTAAAGTCATTATAATGTGATTTTGTTACAAAGTGTCAGAGTTTCATGTGCTTGGTAAGCTGTAGCTGCCTTTAGCAAAGCACACCCCATCTTAAGGAAGTTAGACTTGTGCAAAGTACAATAGCTGCTGTCTCAAAAGTAGTATTTCTCAAAGTGTAGCCTTAAGTGTCAGAATCGCCTAGGTGGTTGTTAGAAGACAGATTCAAGAACCTGCTCCTCAGCTGCTGAACAGGCATCTTCACATGAGGCCTTATGCACACCAAGTTTGGATATCAGTGCCCCGAAACCTTCTTATCACTGCCATTTACCATCTGAGAATTCCCTCTAGGGGTTCTCGTTTATAAACCAAAATAGACAAAGAAATACCAAGAAATATACCCAAACAGAAAAAAAAGGACACTTTTCATTGCACAAAATTCAGTATATTTGAAGCTCAAGGAATACATATTTATCAAATTTGAACTCCTCAAACATTCTGACATCAAAAACATGTAAAGATACAACTCACAGAAAATGAGATTTATAAATGTTAATTAAATACACATAAAATTTTGAAAAAGCAACAATTAAAAAAGAACTTAAAAATGATATTCACAGGCTAGAAAAAGATTCCTTTGTATCAAGCATTACAAAAATGCCAGGTCTTTTGAAGGCGCAAAATATAAATGTAAACTTAAAGAAAAGCACAGGCTTTCATTAAAGTGGGCTCATAAAGGATTTAATCTTATGGTCTAATCCAGAAGTTCTCAAATTTTTTGGTTTTTGATCCATTTATACTTTTAAATATTATGCAGAGATTTTGTTTTTGTAGGATTTTTGTTTTGTAGGGTTTTGTAGAATGTCTATTTGAACTGAAACACTGTTCTATTATACCTACCCCATCTAGAGATATTTATCATATTAGGAATTAAAACAAAAAATTTTTGAATTTTTATTTATCATTTTTAATAAAAATCTAATATATGCTAACATAATTTGTTTGAAAAATAACTTTTGCAAAAACAAAAAATTCATTAGTGAGAAGGGTGTCACATTGTTTGGCAAATACCTTTAGTAACTGACTTCATGTTAAAAAGCAGGATGCTCAAACCAGACGCAGTAATCCCAGTACTGTAATCCCAGTACTTTGGGAGGCTGAGACAGGAGAATCGTGAGTTCAAAGCCAGCCTCAGCAATAGCGAGGTGCTAAGCAACTCAGTGAGACCTTGTCTCTAAATAAAACACAAAATAAGGATGGGGATATGACTCAGTGGTTAAGTACCCCTGAGTTCAATCCCCGATACCAAAAAAAAAAAAAAAGAAAAGAAAAAATGCTTATATCTGTTTTAGCATTCAATCTATCACAATATCACACATCAAACAGCCTCTGCAAAACTCCATTGTAGGGCTGAGATATAGCTCAGTTGGTAGAATGCTTGCATTGCATGCACAAGGCCATAATAGCTTTAGCCTTGAATACCCTGAAAGGTTCTTGAGGATTCACCTACACCACATTTTGAGAGCCACTGCCCTAAAGTACTCTCATTTTACATATAAGCTTACTGTATCTCAGGCAGAAGAAGTGGGACACTCAGAATGACATGCCTGTTAACAGAAGGATACAGATCTTAGATGGTTTGTCTCACTTCTTTTAGTTTAGGTTCTCAATCAGAAACCTGGGAAATATGTCTTATTGGCCTATCCTGTTCTCTCTAGTTACACAATTGTCACAGTATATTACCAAAAAATTTTTTTGGAATGAAAAAGGGAAATCAGCAAATATGATAAATTCTGCTATAGATATACTGTTTGAATTTAAATTATATCTGAATTTGAACTGAACACTTGTAAGGTAAGTTGCATTGTAACTTGTACTCCATGTAAATTGTAATGGCAAACCACACAGTAAATATTACAGATAAATATGGAAAGCAGATTAATCACAATATCCCTATTTATCCTGTATTTTGTGTCTAAAATACATTTTAGTGACCTATTCCAGAAAGATCTTCTCAATGGTGGTAGGTATTTATGAGAATGCAAATAAACTGACAATCATATGGAACTTTTTAGATAAAGCGGAGTTCTGAAATGTAGACATTTCATTCCCTATCTAGACCTCATTTTTGTCTTTTAAAAAAATAAAATCAAGGGGCTGAGGTTATGGCTCAGTGGAAGAGTGCTTGCTTAGCACACGTGAGGTACTGGGTTTGATCCTCAGCACCACATAAAAATAAAATAAAGATATTCTGTCCACCTACAACTAAAAAATAAATATTAAAAAAATAAAATAAATAAAATCAGGAAGCCTTCTTGGCACTTAGAGATTATTTCCCTTGTATCCTACCAGATGGTTCAGATCTTCTTTAAATGGATCATAGCCTTGCTCCTTTAAACAGCGGAGTGCCCAGAAAAGCTGGTCTACTGGAGGAAATTCTTCCCAAGGAACCCATTCCCAACCTAGAAAAGAAAGAGAACAAATCAATGTATTTAGCTGACAGAGAAAAAGGAGTGTTTATTCTGGTAAGCTAATTTTTTTTTTTTTTTTGTACAAGGGATGGCCCAGGATTGCTTAACCACTAAGCCATATCCTCAGCCCTTCTTATTTTTTATTTAGAGACATCTCACTAAGTTGCTGAGGCTGGCTTTGAACTTGCAATCCTCCTGCTTCAGCCTCTCAAGCTACTAGGATTACAGGAATGCACGATGGTGCCAAGCTAGTAAGCTAATTTTTATTTAGAAAAAAATGAATTGCATTTAAAAGTGATCTATTAATAAACTCTAATAGTGATGCTTTGCATTGCTTAATTATACAAACACAATTTGCATTTAAAATGAAGATTTTAAAGAAGAGAATGATCATGCAAAACATTGTGTTGTTTGAATAGAAAGTCAATTTTGCAAATACCACATCATAAAACCCAGACTTACTATTACTCAATGCTTATTTAAATATTTGTCTTATAATGCAAAAAACTTTATATAGTATAGGTTATGCTACATTAAAATACATCAGTTTCTTTCCCTATAAAATAAGATAGCTCACAAAATTCTTAAGTTATCCTCCATTGCTTTAAAAAAAAAAAAAAACTAACAGAAGCTGCACAGAGGAAAAAAAATACTGTGCCTTGGAATATTTTATATAGAAAGACAAATACAGAGGGAGCCGATTAAAAAGAATCTACTGAAAAAGGGAAGATTTAACAGTTTGTAAGTTGTAAAATGCATGAAATCCTAGAAAAAATTCTAGGGAATGGTGTTTTCTTTAATGATTTAGAAATAAATAACATAAAAGCACAGATACTCATGATAGGTGAATATCTGTTACTATATTAAGATGTATACTCCACATTCTAAATAGGATTTTGTTTTTTTGATGGTATGAGTGCTTTCTCTTTTACTAAGTAATTCTCCCCCTATGAAACACAGGTTATATAGTTTTAGTAATAAGGCATGGAACAAAGAAGCCATGAAATTGGAACAAATACAGAAAGAACTGATTAGCAACTGTGACCACACACCACTAAAGAGAGATCAAGAGGAGAGACAGGGAGAAGGACAGAAATCAAGATGAGTGCCCAATAATGTGCTGCAAGATACTGAATTAACTGAATCTCAAGAGAGCCATCTCTAGCTTGCGGGTGGTGCACTCCTGAAATCCTGGCCTCAGCAACTGAGACCATGTTTCAGAATAAAATAAAAAGGGTTGGGGATGTAGTTCAGTGGTACAGCACCCTTGAGTTCAATCCTCAGTACTTGCAGTGGGGTGGGGCAGGGGGGCTGCTGAGAGTGCATGTATGCTATGATGAGTTTATCCCCCTTCTCCTAGAAAATAATGTTTAAATGATTCTCCTACTATGAATGAACGGCTGCTGGAAGCATGAAGTGAATGGTAAGTTGAAGTAGGTTCTCCCAATCCAGGACCTGAGGAACATGGGGAAAGACTGCATCATTATACCACAAATAAACCCACCGCTATAGTTTGGTATGATTTGAGTGGATCCCACAAAGGCTCCTGTGCTGGAGGCTTGGTCCCCTGTGTAGTGATGTTAAAACTGAAAGGTGGTGGAACCTTTAAGTGGTGGGGCCTAGTGGGAGGTGACTAGGTCTTTAAGAGGGACTAATGCTTTTCTCATAGGTTCTCTATAGTGTGTTGTTATAAAAAGAGTGAGCCTGGCCCCTCCCTGGTCTCTTGTACCCTTGTTTGCACACGTATCTTCTGTATGTGGCTGCTTCCCTTCCCCCTTCTCTGCCATGTTTTCATTTTGGAGAATAAACTAAATGTTGACAGGGAAGGTTCAGTACCTGAGACCACTTGGAATGTGTGTATGTACGTATCATATACACATATTTTAAAAATATATGCATTTAAAGATTTTGGTTTTTTTCCCTTTAGTTTCTTTCTTGCTTTTCTTTCTTTTTTTTTTTTTTTAATTTTTTTTTAGTTGTAGATGAACACAATGTCTTTATTTTATTGCTTTGTATGTGGTGCTGAGGATCGAACCCAAGGCCTCACGCATGAGAGGCAAGCGCTCTACCACTGAGCTACAATCCCAGCCCTCTTTCTTGCTTTTCTTATCTTTTCTTTTCTTTGAATGATACCAGGGATTGAACCCAGAAGTGCTTTACCACTGAGCGATATCCCTAGCCCTTTTTAGTTTTTGAGACATGGTCTTGCTAAATTGCCCAGGCTGGCCTTGAACTTGAGATCCTTCTGTCTTAGTCTCCCTAGTATCTGGGATTACAGACACCAGCAACTATGCCTGGCTTTCTTATAGTTTTTGTGAAGAGATGATACATGTAAAGGCCTTGGAACAATGCTTTTGTCATTGAAGCTTTCAGCATATTCAATTCAACACAGAAGGTAATAGACAACTGCTTTGTCAGTGTAATCATTCTCTGCAAAAGGAAGGTATTATTTCTCCTGTGTAGATGAGAAAACTGAGGAAATCACAAAAACATATTTTTCTTAAAATCAAAACCTGAGAAGAAATTAGACACTAACAAAAAAATGAACACTTACTGAGTACTTAGTATATTTACTAAGTTTGTGTGTATATTAACTCATTTAATCCATATAATATCCCATCCAAAGGGGTTACTATTACCACAAATGAGAAAAGAGGCCTAGACATTAAATAACTTGCCCAAGGTCACAGTGCAGAGTAAAAATAACCAGTACATGAACCCAAACCATCTGGTTTTTTATGTTCCTCAGGATTTTGGCACATCTACATATCTATATTGTCTAGTCTGTTTGGGCTGCTCTAACAGAATTCCTTAGATTAGGCAGTTTACAGACAACAGCAATTTATTTTCTCACAGTTTTGGAGGCTGGAGTCCAAGATCAAGACACTGGCAGATCTGGTGTCTGGCGAGGGCCCATTTCCTGGTTCATAGACAACCATCTTCTGAATCCTCATATGGGGGAAGGGGTGAGGGGTCTATCTGGAGTCTTTTTGTAAGGGTATTAGTCCCATTCAGGAAGCCTCACCTCCTGTTAGCATTACCCTGGGTAACAAATTTCAGCATATGAATTTTGGGGGCACACAAATATGAATAGAATCCTCTTCATATGGCAACAGAATGTAATACTCCTTCCAACAATATGCCCTTCACAAAGAAAAATGCATTATTATATATAATTCTCTTACTTTCATTTTTTTCAGGTTCTACATTCTTTGGTTCTGAATCATGAGTCAAATCTACTTCTCCTTTCATTAATATAGTGACATAATGGTAATTCTCTTTCTCAATGAAAGAATTCACCACTGAGGCAAAGCGGACGTTTTTCAGGTGAAGAGCTGCTTCTTCCCAGGTTTCCCTTTGAGCACATTCTTCCCAGGTCTCACTGGAAAACAGAAATGTACTGTTGTATTCAATTCTATTTATAGAAATTTCTTTGCCATGAAATTCTTGGTTAGAAAGTTCTAGCACAAAGCAAACACAACTGCAATTAGTTTATACTTTAAAATGATATATCAACAACCCTGCCTTCAACATTCTGTACTTCCTATATTTAGTTTACCTAAATACCAGAAGGACTTCATATTTTTAAAAAGTTAACATTTAGCCAGTTCAGCACCAATTCATAGGCCTGAAAGCAAGCCTTGTGCAACCAGGGGGAAGTTTAATGTATTAGTTAAGAGCAAAGGCTTTGTAGTCAACTAGACCTAGGTTGGATATCAAAGTCCATTACTTGCTACTTTGTATAAGCAAAAAGGAATATTACCTTCTCATGGGGTTGTTATAAATGTATGGAAGTATATTATGGCTTTTCCTACACTCACAGAATTTCAGTTTAAGCTTCAAAATTGAGGACAATAGGCAACTAGCACCTTTAAATTCTCATGAGTATAGCAGAAGAGCAAGCGGTTATCATCCGAGCTCACAGGTTTGCTAAGGGAGGTAAGGCTAGTCCTCTGACCCTAATCCTACAGAGGCTACATAAGAAAGGCAGATGGGGGCTGGGGTTGTGGCGCAGTGGTAGTGTGCTCGCCTAGCATGCGTGGGGCACTGGGTTCGATCCTCAGCACCACATAAAAATAAAATAAAGATATTCTGTCCACCTACAACTAAAAAATAAATATTAAAAAAAAAAAAAAAAAAAGAAAGGCAGATGGGAGCTGGGATTGTGGCTCAGCAGTAGAGCGCTTGCCTCGCATGTGTGAGGCACTGGATTCAATCATCGGCACCACATAAAAATAAACAAAATAAAGATATTGTGTCCATCTACAACTAAAAACAATATTTAAAAAAAAAAGGCAGAAGATATTTGGGAGGAAGTAAAGTTGTGAGTTTTCAGCCTAGTATCAATGTTTCCCTCTCTCCCAACGAGAGGCCAACTCTTTCTAACCATGTAAGTGGGAGACTCTCCAGGAGAAACTGTTGGGATTGAGTATGACCCCCAAGAAGTAGATACTGATGTGTCACTACCCTGCCAAAGACATAATGAGCTGCAGAAACTCAGCCCTACCCTAGTGCATCAGAGCATGGGTGATAGAAGGGTAAGAACCCTTGTATAAAACTGAAATGTATTCCTTAGAGTTTCAGGATGCATGTGCATACAGGTTGATACTTATTCCTGCCTTAGGAATTTGGAAGGTGAGACTGGCTAGAACAGTCAGTCCATGAAAGCTTAGCAAGGAAAGGGGGCAGCAGTGAAAAAGCATCATTTCTACTGCATATTTCCTTTGGGCTAAGCAGATGTCACAAAAGACTGCTGGGTAATCTAATAGGAGACTCCATCAGGAAAAAATTGCAGGATGATGTACTAGAAGCAAGAGCTAGAGAAGGGAGACCAGTGTCACAAAAAATTTGTCCATATCAAGGATAGAAATCCTCATGGGATTTCCAAACAACTGACAAACACAAACCAAGAAAGCAAGCACACACCTGGATAGTGGATACCAACAGAAAGGGCACCAAGGGACAGCTGCCCTAGTCACATAAAAAGTTCACCCCTTCTTCCTCCTCAACACAGGGGAGAAGGAAAATCAGAAACAGCAGAGTGAGGAGAGGAGATGGAGAAAGAGCAAAACAATGGCTTTTTTTTAAAAAATTTTTAGTTGTTGATTGACCTTTATTTATTTATTTATATGCAGTGCTGAGGATCGAACCCAGTGCCTCCCACATGCGAGGCAAGTGCTCTTACCACTGAGCCACAATTCCAGCCCAAACAATGGCTTTTATCTCTTCATTACAGGAAGAGATTAATTAGACATGAGAAGTGAGACTGAAGGTTTAAACTGAACGGACTTTTAAATGCTTGAATATGAATCATAATAACCAAAATGAGATTTTTTTAATGAAATAAACAATAGAATTTACAGGAAATGTCATTGGAACAGAGAAAGGAAAAGATAACTTAAGTTTGAAGACCATGGAAGGAGAAAATAAACCCATTTTCTGTTTGTTCCTCCATCAAATTTAGCCCATTCAGTATACAGTTATGTAAAAATCAAGTGAAAGGGTACCTGAGAGTTTAGCATGCTATCTAGTACTTAGTAAAACCTCATTCCAGTTCAATGGTATGATCACTTGGTAACTGAGTCAAGACTCCTACACTTTCTTATGTTAAGATAGTTATCTCCAGCCATTGCTCCAATAATTATATTTCTAGACTGCTTTTAGTTTGTGATCTAAGCTTGGCTAACACCCACTGACAATCAACAAACTACAATATGTGTGGCTATGTGGGCAATTTAGTTCATAATCTAAGAAACTTTATTGATGGTTTATCTTAATTATCTGAAAATGATAAACATCAATGCTTTTGTAAATTCTGAAGACCATTTAAAAACTGTATATGCTGAAAGAACATGTAAATTTCATATTTTATAAAGGACAAATTCTGATTATGCATCAGACCTATACTACTACTTCTTATTTTTTAGTTGTTGATGGACCTTTATTTTATTTATTTATATGCAGTGCTGAGAATCGAACCCAGTGCCTCACACATGCTAGGCAAGTGCTCTAACACTGATCCAGACCTATACTTCTAACTACTATATTGTAAGAAATATGGATTAGAAGAACATGGACATACCTAAATTCTTCAGGAAAAATGCCCCATATTCTTCAACAAAGAAATGGCATGAGCAAAAGGGATGGAGGATTGTTTAGAATGAGAAACAATGCAATATATGCCCTTCTTTTGATCCTGAATGGTACAAAACACTGAAAAGACATTTTAAAGAAAAACTGGATTCAATCCCCAGTACCAAAAATAAAATAAAGTTATTTTGTTATGTAACAAAATGGTATTGTGTGGTTTCTTTTAGTCTGAGATTCACAAATCACACTGGATTGTTTAGGGATAATATAAATGGAATATCTGAGAGTTCTCTTAACGTAGCCTAGAAAAGTAGGAGTGTGAGGGTCTGTATTTTGGGTGGGCAATGGAGAAGCAGTTAGATGGAATAAGAACAAGCTCTGTGGAGGTTCCTAAGGATTCACTCTTTCCTCCGTTTAATGTATGCTGGATTTTTAAAAATACAATACTAAAGGTAAAACGCGCTGGATCTGGAGGCTTTAGATGCTGTTTTTCTATTCTTGATTTTTAACCTTCTCACTTCAGAATCCACCTTTGGCAACCCATGTGTTCTTCACTTTCGTGCAGAACACTTAATTGCCCGACTCCTTCTGTCGGTCTGATATATTTTACCATCACAGAATGTCAAGGCAGAAAGGAACAATAAAAGAACATTTCGCCCAACGTCCCTATTTTAAAGACGAAGAAACTGAGGGGCAGAGTCTCACTAGCTCATTTGCTTAAGAGTGCAACGCGGCCAGGAGGTATTAAATATACCTGTGCACGTCTTAACAGCACGGGAACCGCGCAAATGTCGCGACAACACCCGACTGCTCGAGGTTTAGAAACGCCCACTGTCTTCTCGGTTGTACACACTAAGAAACCCTTATTCACAGAACACTTGTCAGCTGCCACCAAGCAAGGGCAGCCTTCCTTACTCAGCCCAGCGCCCCCTTGCGGCCGGAGCCTACCAGGCGCCGAGAGGAACCCGGTAAGGAGAGAGGAACGACGCGGCGTCAGCGCGGACCAGCGCACGTGAACGCGCACGGCGCACGCACGGCGCGGACGTGTCCTTCTCGTGCACGTTCCTCTTGCCAGGGTCGAAATGGAGGCTGCTCACCCGAACTCCAAATGACCCCCCGGAAGCTGAAAGCTGCCGGCTCCAAACGACCCTTTCCTCTTCCCTAGGAGGACGCAACGAGGATGCTCGCAGCTGGTCACCACCACTCCGACCCCTACTCCGGGCCGCCGCCGCTGTAGCTGGTCCACGCTGGCCGTCATAGCACGGGCGGGTGGGCCTGGCCGGGTAGGAAGTGACGTGCTCGCTGCGCTCGCGTGGGCTCCAATCTCTGCGCGAGCTGGTGGGGGCGGCAGAATCAAAGCAAGAACCCCTCCGCCCTGCCTCTGGCCTGTGTGCCTGTTGTCGCTACCTTCCCTGGGTTGTCAGGTTGTGAACCTGTTTCCCTTTCGAGGACGGCGGGCCACCAGTTTAATAAACTAAGGCCACCTACCATCTTTTTTTTTGAGGTAGAATAGAAGACATAGGGAAGGGGACATGAGGGACAACGCAGCAGTGGCCAGATTTAAGTCACTTTCACATACCTTGATTACAAACAGCAGTATTAAATCAATTATTGGACGTTATATTCGGGTACACCACAATAATGATACGTTAAAAAAGCAGAATGCGTCAGAAACAAGAAAGGAAAATAACACCCGATCCCAGTAATGGACCACCTGTCAGTAAGTGACCTCCATCCTGAATGACTCAATTTATCCGTGAATGACTCCCCTAATCCTAGTAATGAGGAACCTGCCCTGTTAGCAACACAGGAGAAACAAAAACACCCTCATAGATCATATCCCTGTATTAGTGATCTTACCTGTATAAATAAGCCTAGTTAATGATAGAGGACAGATATGAGCAGTGAGAATGTGAGGTGAAGTGTGGGGGTCCAGCCTCCGCAGGGTGTCAGGTCCTGAGGTGGGATGAGTGGTGTCCATGAAGGCAGCAGCAATGAGACTCAGAGACCAGGTTTGGTGCAAGCTGTAAGTTCAGACCAGTGCTTTATTTATAGTGATTTATAGCCATTGATTAAAAGAAAAGAAAGGGGGTTACAATTGATCATGAGTTATTCATAAACACAGAGTGGTCATCTATAATTGCCCCCGATATCGATAGCTTCAAAAAGTTTTAAAATCTTAACTAGAAACTGAAACCATAAGGGTCCACATGTCCTGTTTTTTAAGATTAATATCAAACTGGAGGTTACTTAACTTCCTATTGTGTCCCCAATAAACAGGGTGAGGTAAATAAAGATATATTCAACTATGAGGGTAACATAAGGTGATAGAGTAATAGACCATTGTGGTAACTATATCTGAGGACATGGGGTGATATTCTAGCATAGCTGTTGGCGCACATGTGGCTAATGGTTTCTGCTAGTGTCTTACTATTTTAAGCTAGAATTGCCCAAAGCTGTAGGTTAAGTTAATATTACATATGTCATTAAAATACCATTCCCTGAACTTGCCCCAACCAGTGTTTACATAATTCGAGTTTAGTTTCTCTGGGCAGGCATAGAGGCCTTTGTCTCTTTAAGACTTTTCCATGTAAACAAAGAACTATAATTAACAAGTTTTCCATTAATCCAAAGCATTCTTTCTCCATCAATGTAGGCTCCTATATATGGTAGGGGAGGGTCCAGTCCTAAGTTAGATTTTGTTTATACCTGGGCACCTGCCATCTTCTGCCTTTGCCCATGTCAAATATCACATAAGGACTGGATTCTACTGTAGGGGGACCCCATTTTGGTCAGGGCCTGCGAGAAGGCCTGACCAGCATTTGAACTTTAGGCATGGGACTAGTTGGAGCCACAATTTTCCATAGCTCACTTTATCGAGGTTGCCAAAGCAGCCTCCTGCAGCCAGGCCTGAGAATACTTCCAGATGTAATCGGGGAAACTGTGGGCCCAGATGTTCTGAATATCATATCTAAAGTGAAACTATCATCAGGGGAGTTTTTAGAATTACTTCCAAAAACATCATACCGGTAGTACTATCCTGATGGGGATTCCTAGTTTATTCTCCTGGGTGGTCAAATGCCTCTCCTTAATTTCATGAGACTTTAGGGGAACAGGGTTGACTGATCCTGTCTTTCCAGGAATTGGAATAGCGACACAAGCAAGCACAATTAATTCTGTCACACTAAGAAGGGGCATCTTAACAAGAAATATATTGAGGAGTGAATCTCTCCACCCTGATCCATCGTAGGCACTGGAACTTTGTCAAGCAGTGTCTTGAGGATTTTGGAGTACGGCAGTGAAGAAAATAATTCTTTAAACTGGGCCCACTGTGCTGACTCGGCCCCCACATGCTTTCACTTTTAAAAAGCAGCTTACCTGCAGCCCTGCCTGGCCTAAGTCAGCAGGATATGTTACATTTCTCAGCAAACTGCTTGTTACCGATAGGGGAAATGGAGGTCTGAAATGCCCATTTTAAAAAACCACAAGTTACCCTGAAGTGGGGATGGGGGCACTTTTGTGACCCTTATACAGACCAGATCTCAGAACTCAGGGAGATAAGGATAATTCCTCCTGACCATGAAATCTGTAAGAACAAGTTCCAATTAGAACCAGTCAGCATGGGGCAAAGTGACCTAGAGTTGTCATGCACATTGGGGACTTGAAAGTCTGATGTCATCCTGCCATCATCAAAAGTCAAGAGGTGAACCTGGGCAGGACTCCAGAAACTTCCCTGGGATTCCCTTCCAATACAGCTGGAGGATAGGAGAGTCTTGACCTTCCTGTCCTCTGAAAAGACCCAGTCTGTCCCTTTAAAGGGTCCCTCTTTTTTTTTTTTGTTATCCCTTGCGATAAACTCATGTCTATTTTTCTGAGAAATATATTTGAAGTCTTTCTGGCATGAGTGTAAGAATTGGGGTGAGAGGGGCCTTTGTAGTGCCTCCTCTTGAAGGTGGGCCTCTTTAACAGTTAAGAAGTAGTTAATGCGTTCTACAAACCCTGCTTTCTATCCTCTCAGTATACTTCTTTCTTTCTCTCAATAAATTCAGTCTGTGGTTGACTCATCTTTAAATTCCTTTTTGCAAGGATGTAAAGAACTCTCACCACCTGAGTTGAGGTCCCCCTCCCTTTTGGGGTACTTTCTCAGCGCTCATCTAGGTGACATTTTCAACACTCACTTATTACTCCCAGGTCCCTCCAAACCAATGTTTATAAGCCTGCTTTTATAAATCTCTGTGCCACTGTATATTGTTTTTTCCATGAATGATCCTCTCCACACCAGACAACATATTCTCACTATATTTCAAATCAATGAATTACACCAGGCCAAGGACAAATTGTGTAGAAAGAGCCCCATATAAATTATGACTTGAGAGCATGTGTGTTTTTAGGGAGTAAAGAAGGACTAGTCAATAAATTGTGCTAGGGGCTGGGATTGTGGCTCAGTGGTAGAATGCTCGCCTCGCATGCATGAGGCACTGGCTTCGATCCTCAGCACCACATAAAATAATAAAAATAGAGATATTGTGTCCACCTACAACTAAAAAAAATGTTTAAAAAATAAAAAATAAATAATAAATAAATAAATTGTGCTAGGACAAGTCAGTTACCAATATGAGAGAGAAAAAGACACTATTTCAAATGTTTGCATATCATGCACCAAATAAAAATAAAATATAAAAGAAGAAAAACTCTGCTGAATGAAAGAGCTGTAACTAAAAACAAATGACTAATTTTGGGATGAGGAGGATTTACTTTAAAATGTATTAATTTTTATTTCTACTTAAGTAACATACATAATTTAAAAAGTCAGATGGTATTGTAATAATGTTCTAATCTCTAGTACTACTCTCAGAGACAATCAGTTTTAATTCTTTGAACTATTATTTCATTATTTGCATAGGTATTTCTAAGTATATGCTTATTTTGCATCCTAAGAAGTCCATAATATAAGTTTACTAGAACAATTAAATGAGTTTAGTAAGGTCATAAATTTCAAAGTTAATATGCAAAATTGATTATATATACTAGCAAAGAACAATCAGAAAATTGAATTTTAAAACCAATACCATCCATAAGAGCATAGAAAATATAAAATAAGGATCAATTTAGCAAAAGATGTGTTCATCTTATTAAGTCTTCAAATTTAAATAAAAGGAAATAAATATTATGATCATGGATCGGAAGACAATATTGTTAAGATGACAATTATGTCCCAATTGATTTATATATATATTCAATGTAATCCCAACCAAACACCAGAAGGTTTTATGTCTTCACCTCTATTCCTCCCACACTGGTGGAAAATTGATAGCTAGCCTGATTCTAAAATTTATATGGACATTCAAAAGTCTAAAATAATCAAAATAATTTTTCAAATGGAAAATTTGGAGGATACACACACATAAACATAGAAGAAATGAAAAGATCCTAAAACCATACTTGAGATCATATATAAAAATTAATTCAAAATGAAATGTAGACAGAAAAACATCTGAAAGTACAAAATTTATACTTTTTCTATTTTCATAAAGAAAATCTTTGTGATCTTGGGTTAGGGTTAGACATAGATTTCTCAGACACGACATGAAAAGCACGATCCTTAAAAGAAAAATTGATAATTTGGATTTCATCAAAATTAAAAAATGTAGCCAGGTGTGGTGGTGCATGCCTATAATCCCAGCACTTTGGGAGGCTGAGACAGGAGAATTGTGAGTTCAAAGCCAGCCTCAGCAACAGCAAGATGCTAAGGAACTCAGTGAGACCCTGTCTCTAAATAAAACACAAAATAGGACTGGAGATGTGGCTCAGTGGTCGAGTATTGCTGAGTTCAATCCCTGGTACCCCCACCCCCCCAAAAAAAATTAAAAAATGTATTCTCTTCAGGAGAAATTGCTGTGGATTGAGTTGTGGTCTCTTTCAAATCCATATGTTGAAACCTGACCCTGACATCCTCCTACTGTGCCTCCGATCCCCTAGGCACAACAAGAAGTTGACCATCCACAAGCTAGGAGAAAGTCCTCACTCTGAACTGAATTTACCAGCACCTTAATCTTGGACTTGCCAGACTCCAGAACTATTAGAAAGAGATACCTGTCAGGTTTGGTCAGGGTCCAAGATGCCCAAATAAGGAACCTGATCAGCAGAGCTGCAAGCCAGATGTGACGTCACTAGTGGACATGCCTCCTGTCAATCAGCGAGTTTTCCTGACCCTTCAGGAAGGACTATGGCCTTCTCTTCCTGTACCCAATCCCTCCCCTTCCTGACCGGGTTTTCTTGAAATTCTCTAAGCACGGAATCTCCGGCGCCATTTCTCCTGACCCGCTCTGATGGACGGGGAAATGGTCCGAGGGCTCGCCTTCCAATAAAGCCTTGCCGAGTGGCTTAATTCATCTTCTCCTGGTCCTGTGAAT
>PVHX01028035.1:0-18610 GCA_004024805.1 Geosciurus inauris | reverse complement strand
CAATAGACTTAAAGATAAGAATCATATGATTTTATCAATTGATGCAGAGAAGGCATTTGATAAAATACAACACCCTTTCATGCTCAAAACACTAGAAAAACTTGGGATAGAAGGAACATACCTCAACTTTGTAAAAGCTATCTATGCTAAACCCAAGGCCAACATCATCCTAAATGGAGAAAAATTGGAAGCATTCCCTTTGAAAATGGGAACTAGACAGGGATGCCCTCTCTCACCACTGCTATTCAACATAGTCCTTGAAACACTAGCCAGAGCAATTAGACAGACGAAAGAAATTAAAGGGATACGAATTGGAAAAGAAGAACTCAAACTATCATTATTTGTGGACGACATGATTCTATACTTAGAGGACCCAAAAAATTCGACCAGAAAACTTTTAGAACTAATAAATGAATTCAGCAAAGTAGCAGGATATAAAATCAACACCCACAAATCAATTGCATTTCTATACATCAGTGATAAACCCTCTGAAAGAGAAACTAGGAAAACTATCCCATTCATAATAACCTCAAAAAAAATAAAATATTTGGGAATCAATTTAACAAAAGAGGTGAAAGACCTCTACAAAGCAAACTACAAGACACTGAAGAAAGAAATTGAAGAAGACCTTAGAAGATGGAATAGTCTCCCATGCTCCTGGATAGGCAGAATCAATATTGTCAAAATGGCCATACTTCCCAAAGTGATATATAGATTCAATGCAATCCCAATTAAAATCCCAACATCATTCCTTATAGAAATAGAAAAGGCAATCATGAAATTCATTTGGAAGAACAAAAGACCCAGAATAGCCAAAGTAATCCTTAGCAAGAAGAGTGAAGCAGGAGGCATCACAATACCTGACCTCAGATTATACTACAAAGCTATAGTAACAAAAACGGCATGGTACTGGCACCAAAATAGACATGTAGACCAATGGTATAGAATAGAAGACACAGAGATGAACCCACTTACATACAGTTACCTTATACTAGATAAAGGAGCCAAACACGCACACTGGAGAAAAGACAGCCTCTTCAACAAATGGTGCTGGGAAAACTGGAAATCCATATGCATAAAATTGAAACCAAACCCCTATCTCTCACCATGCACAAAATTCAACTCAAAGTGGTCAAGGACCTGGGAATCAGACCAGAGACCCAACGCCTAATAGAAGAAAAAATAGGCCCAAATCTTCATCATGTCGGATTACAACCATACTTCCTTAACAAGACTCCGATAGCACAAGAAGTAAAATCAAGAATCAACAAATGGGATGGATTCAAACTAAAAAGCTTCTTCTCAGCAAAAGAAATAATCAATGAAGTGAACAGAGAGCTGACATCCTGGGAACAAATCTTTGCCACACACACATCTGATAGAGCACTAATCTCCGCGATATATAAAGAACTCAAAAAACTTATCACCAAAAAAACTAACAACCCAATCAATGAATGGGCCAAAGAGCTAAACACAAACTTCACAGAAGAAGACATACAATCCATCAACAGACATATGAAAAAATGTTCAACATCTTTAGCAATCAGAGAAATGCAAATCAAAACTACTCTAAGATTTCATCTCACACCAGTCAGAATGGCAATTATCAAGAATACAAACAACAATAAGTGTTGGCGAAGTTTTGGGGAAAAAGGCACGCTCATACATTGCTGGTGGAACTGCAAACTGGTACAACCAATCTGGAAAGCAGTATGGAGATTCCTTAGAAAACTTGGAATGGAACCACCATTTGAGCCTGCTATCCCACTCCTAGGTCTATACCCAGAACACTTAAAAACAGCGTACTACAGTGCTGCAGCCACTTCAATGTTTATAGCAGCTCAATTCACAATAGCTAAACTGTGGAACCAACTATAGATGACTGGATAAAGAAACTGTGGTATATATACACAATGGAATATTACTCAGCAATAAGAGAAAATAAAATTATGGCATTTGCAGGTAAATGGATGGAGTTGGAGAATATCATGCTAAGTGAAGTAAGCCAATCTCACAAAACCAAATGCCAAATGTACTTGTTGATAAGTGGATGCTGATCCAAAATGTGGGGAAGGACATGGGAACAATGGTGGATCTCAGTGCACAGGGGTGTAAGGGGGGAGGGGGCATGGGGATAGCAAAGGTGGTAGAATATGATGGTCTTAATAACCCTAACTTAATGTAGGACTGCATATATGTTGTGATTCTATACAACTTACAACTAGAGAATTGCTATATTATCCTCTATCTATGTACAATGAATCAACTTGCATTGTTAACATGTAAGCCTAAATTAAAAGAAAAAAAAATAATTACAAAAAAAAAAAGAACATGAAAAGCATATATTTGTAGAAATAAGTTAAATTTAAAGCACATGAGTAATGGGGCTGGGGTTGTGGCTCAGTGGTAGGGTGCTTGCCTCACATGTGTGAGGCACTGGGTTCGATTCTCAGCACCACATAAAATAAATAAAGGTACTGCATTCATCTACAACTAAAAAAAAAATTAAAAAAAAAATAAAGCACATGAGTAATTAGATACATCAATTTGTACTTGACTGGCAAGGTTTGTCCTGAATACATCATTTTGTAGAGTCATTTTTAAAGTTTGCTTTGAGAATTTTTCAACTTTTTTTCTTTTTATATTCAACCCTTCATAATTCAACATATTTCTACTCTGCTCTACCTTTTAGGATTATTGAAACTAATTGATACCCAATTAATGTAACCAGATAAGCATTCACAATCAGCATGCTGATTCTATCCTATTGAGGATCCTGATTTTCTGTCATGTATTTTGGAAGAATTTCAAGTATTTAATATATGTTAAATGTGAAAACAAAACAAAAAAAAAGAAGTGAGAAATCTTACATTATTGTGTGCTGAGTCTCAGGGAACTTGCCTTGTGTGGCCACTTTTTCTGGTGTAGGGCAGGATCTGAAGAAACACAGTGAGGGAAGCTGTAACTCCTCATCCAGGGGCCATAGGATAATCTCTGCCATCCTGAGTGAGCTGCAGAGGAACTTATAGGAGGAATCTGTCCTCCTGGAAAATTCAAGTATAAAATGACCTTGGATAGGAAAGCATGGTCTTTCTCTCAGTTTTGAGCTTTTAATCTGGCCAACCATCCACTACTATATTCTCATTTAGTCCATAAAATTAAACCTCAAATCCTATCAGTCTCCTAGGTGACTGATCAATATCCTATTCCCTTTTGTTCTAGACATGATGGTGGATGATTTCTTGTCCTTTGGTTTCTTACTCTTAATTAGACTCTTTTACTAGGTCCTGCATCATTGGTTCATACCTTTCCTGGATTTGTTACTATACATGTGTCTCCTACAACACCAGCATCTTCCTTGCCCCTTCTGTCCTGGCTACTGGCCTTGGAGAAGCCCCAACTTCTCACTCATAAGTTATTCCTCTGTGAGTCATCCTTGGCCTCCCAAAGGAAGAGGGCTTTGGACTAGGAAAAATGGGTATGAGGGCAACATGGTCCATTAAGTCACGTCTGCCTCCTTTGTCTGAACTTGTTAACATCTGTTAGATATAAACCCACTAATTTTGAAGCTGGAATTTTTCCCTTATATTTCTTTCTGCTAGATGCTTCCAGCATGTCTGATATCTGATTGATGTGGCATCCCTTCCTCAACTTATCACACTGGGTGTTGATTTTCTTTTTTACAGAAAACAGAAAAAAAGGATCATGTTCTATTTGACGTCAGTGACAAAACAGGGAACATGGAAGTACTGATGCTTAAAAAACAGAGCCAAATAAATTGTGAAGAAGGAGATAAGCTTAGACTTACCTGCTTTGAGCTGTCAAAAAGTGGAGAAAAGTTACAACTGAAATTTGGAGTTCATAGCTTCTTTACGGTAGGAACTGCTTTGAGGAAAGTCAACTGAATGGGTGCTATTGAACAGAAGGATCATGATATTTAGCATATCTGCATCTCATAGAACGGAGGAACCTCCCTTCTAGAAAATACACATCCTAGACACAATTAAAAAGCCATGGGCTTTGCAAGGAAGAGACACCCTGGTTCTCACAGAGACCCACCCAGACTTCCTTGATAACACTATAAGTCTAATGCAGGCAGCTTGCCCAAAGTTATACAAATCATCCTGGCAAATAGAGATAAAAGGAGACACAGAGCATAAACACCTTGAAGACAGATTTCTGAGTTAGTACCACCATCCTTGCATCTACCAGATGAGTCAATGTCATGTCCTTCCTCCTGTCATATTGTCACAGCCTCATCCCCATCTTATTGCCACCACTTTGCTCTCTTTTCCATGGGTCAGCATTATTTGCACTAACTGCTGTCTCTCTTTGTAAAGTTGGGCTGGAGCCTTGACAAAACTGCATGCATGCCCTTGTTCAGTAGAAGTGTATATCTCAGAGCACATACACTTCAGGAGAGCAGTCCAAGAACGAATAATGTATTCGGAGGGAGAGAAGGAGATCATATAACAAGAAAGCTACATGTCAGGATGATATAGACATTGTGAACAGAAGAGGGGTAACTGCTCAGCTGCATCTCAATCTATTTAATTGCTTTTTTCTCCATCCAGGTTATTAAGGCCAAAAAATGAAAGGATCAATTGAACTCAGTTTGTCTAAGCAACATTTAATTGAAGAATCCCCGATATACACCAGATTGTGAGCTACCTGGGAACACCAGTTCAGAGGCTCCTTCTCACATCAGATTAGTCAGGATGTGATGATCACTGGATAAATAACTACAAATATCAACATATTATAATAAAAATAGTTTTATCATTAATTAGAGTTCTGGTTTGGTTTTGGGAAGGGATAGGATTCTGATATATATATTTAAGAATATTGCTGTTCAATAAATATCTGTTGAATTAATAAAATCATTAATAAGAATTTTTCAATATATGTAGTTGTATAAGTCAATGTGAACTAAATATGATGAACTAAATATGTACATTATTAAATTGACAAGAGAACAAATATGAAAGGCTCATAAACATGAAGATTGTCAACTTCAATAATAATTTGAAAAATACAATTACATAACTACAAAATAAGACTGTTTCCACTTAATATGTAGATAGTTGGAAAAGATATTGTTCCCACTTTCATAACAACAACAACAAAAATAAGATCAGATAATCTGCACCATCACAAGATTTTCTAAATCCACAGGAGAGTTGAGGTTGCAAAATAAGCATTTATTTTTTTTTATTTTTTAATTTATTTTTAGTTGTAGATGGACACAATGTCTTTATTTCATTGCTTTGTATGTGGTGCGGAGGATCGAACCCAGGGCCTCACGCATGCAAGGCAAGCGCTCTACCGCTGAGCTACAATCCCAGCCCCGCAAAATAAGCATTTAATAAAAAATCTAAGGAAAGACAGCTACTCCCAAAGAGAGAGCAGATGGAAGCGTTCTTCCAAACTAGGGCAGAGAGTGGACACAAGATACCCCACCAAATAGAAGAATTTAGCTAAAATTTGTGATAAATGGAGGTTGATCAAGGTTGATGTTGGCATGAAAGCATGGAACTCCTGGGAACTACAATCTTGAGAATTTGTACTCACTTGCTGGAATTTCATGTATCTCACTGGATTGGTCATGAGAAAGATTAGGGACAGGTCTGGGAGAAGGAAAGATAAGCTATTGTCGAAAAGACATGAAGCCTTGACTGGATAGTTCCATACAGAACAGAAATACTTCTTGAAGAAAAGAAACAAACTTTACCATCTTTACAGCACAGATGGAAGACTCTGAAATGGAAGAAGCTGAAATGGAGAAAAAGAAGAAATAGATTCTAGGTGCAGAACATTAAAGGTCTCCAACCTCCAATCTGTAGGATGTTTAGAATTAGAGGTGAAAATCCTACTCCTAAGATTTAGGGACCCAGTGCCTGCCAAAGACAGAAGCTGAACAGGACAGTAGATTGCTCCACCATCACTCCCCACAGCATGCAATTTACCACCAGGAGAAAACATCAGGTCACAGGTAAATAGAGCTAACTGCTAGTGGGTGATTAAGGGCATGTAAAGAGGAATTCCCTTAGGTTTGGTTGTAAAGGGAAGACATGAAGCTGATGCTGAGGGAGATATTGAGACATTAACACGGCATAACTCTAGAAGAATTTTAGTTGTGTAAGGTGTAACCAGTAACAATTGCAAACATGGCCTTACTCCCAATTAGACCTATTCAGTATCCATGGTAAAGTCATAGCAAAGGAAAATCCAGATATGATATGGATATATTGAAACTATCAAAGTATTTAAAATGCATGAGCAACAGACATCATCAGATGGGCATTATCAGAAGCAAAATAAAAACTTCAAGAAAGATTGAAACAAAAATGCTGGAAATGGAAAAGAAAGAAGAAAAAAACAATTATAAAGACATAGAATGTCTTCAGCAGGATCATCAGTGAACTTGACATGGCAGAGGAATAAACTGATGAACCAAATATAGATCAATAAAAATTACTTATATTAGAACACAAAGATAAAAAAGTGAAAATAAAAAAAAACATTATGGGGGCTGGGGTTGGGGCTCACTGGTGGAGAGATTGCCTCTCGTGTGAGGCACTGGGTTCGATCCTCAGTACCACATAAAAAATAAATAAATAAAGGTCTTATGTTTATCTACAACTAAAAAAATATTTAAAAAAAAAACAGATTATGACATTCAAGTGACATGGGATAACATCACACAGGTTTAGATAACTGCTTTTGGAATCCTAGAAAGAGAACAAAGAAAATGAGGCATAGGCAATATTTGAAATGAGATGAAAGTTGAACATCCTTCAAAACTATATAACATTCACATATCCAAGAATCTTAGAGAACATCAAGCAGAATAAGTAATAATAATGATAATGACATACAACAGCAGTAATAAACCATTATATATGTATAGATATCATGCATATATCATATCTGAACTCACAAAAGGCAGATATAGCAAAAGCCTTTTTTTGTTTGTTGTTTGTTTTTTTGATACCAGAGATTGAACCCAGGGGTGCTGACCTACTGAGCCACATCCCCAGCCCTTTTTATTTTTTGAGACAGGGTCTCACTAAGTTACTTAGGGCCTCTCTAAGTTTCTGAGGCTGGCCTGGAACTTGGGATCCTCATTCCTGAGCCCCTAGGATTACAGGCATGTGCCACTGCACCTGGCTAAAGCAAAAATCTTACAGGCAGGCAGTAAAAATGACACATATACACACATACAAATGTAGAAATTATAGCAACTATGGAAACCAAAAAATTATGGATCAACATCTTTAATGTTCTGTCAAACCAGAGTTGTAATCCCTGTAAAGTATTAAAACATGCAAATAGAAGTAAAGAGATTTTCAGACCAATATAGATCACTTATTTATAGTGAAAATTAAAACAAATGTTAAAGAGTTTAAGGCAAATGAATGTAATAGAGAAACATGGATCTATATAACAGAAGTACACTGACACATGGCATAAATGAAGTGAATATAAGAATTCACTTATTCTTGTTATTTTTAAATGCCCTAAAAGAAGATTGATGTTCAAAAAACAGGGCTTGACCATGTGCGGGTCATATGGCCTCTGCTACGCTGCTTGGGTCTGCACTGGCTACAAAAGCCATAGATACAGCTGGGGATATAGCTCAGTTGGTAGAGTGTTTGCCTTGCATGTATAAGGCCCTGGGTTCAATATCCAGCACCAAAAAAAAAAAAAAAAAGGCCATTACACATGACACCAGATTGCTCTTTGATTCATTGTACACAAATGGAGCACAATTTTTCACTTCTCTGATTGTACATGAAGTAGGGTCACATCATTTGTTCAATCATACATGCACCTAGGGTAATGATGTCCGTCTCATTCTACCACCTTTCTTACCCCAATCCCCCCTCCTCTCCCCCCTTTCCTTTGCCCAATCCAAAGTTCCTCCACCCGTCCCATGCCCAACCCTCATTATGGATTAGCATCCACTTATCAGAGAAAACATTTGGCTTTTGATTTTTTAGGATTGGCTTGTTTCACTTAGCATGATATTCTCCAACTCTATCCATTTACCTGTAAATGCCATAAGTTTATTCTCTTTTAATACTGAGTAATATTCCATTGTGTATATATACCACAGTTTATCTATTCATCTATAGAAAGGCACATAGATAATATTTAAATGTATGAGCATATCTGCTTTCCAATAAAACTTTACAGACACTTATGTTTGAGATTTATATGATTTCCTTATGTATTATTCTTTTGATCTTTTCCAAACAAAATTTTTAAAAAGTTTTAAAATTAAGAAAAAGTTTTTAGCTTGTAGGCTAAAAACAGGCAATGAGCCAGACTTGGACCATGAGTCATAGTTTGCTAATTCCTGTTCTCAAGCAAAAATACTAGCCATGTATTGTGTGCTTATAGCACATCTAAAAGCACAATATATGGCAAGAATAGCACAAAATATGAAGGGGAAAAATTAGCATACTATTACAAGGCCCTTATACAATGTGAGACAACATAAAGATGTATATTGTGAATCTTAAGACAATGACTAAAAATATTTTAAGAGATTTAAATAATAAAATGACTGTGATATTGTAGCAAAGACAGGCATATAGAGCATGAAAGATAAAATAATCTGTCACACATATGATTGGTTGAATTTCTTACAAAAGTGCAAAAACATAGCCATGGAGAGAGGATATTTTCCCCCATATAGTACTGGAATAATTTGATATCCCTGTTAAAAAAATAATGAATCTGATCAATACCTTACTTTCAATATAAAATTAACTAAAAGTAGAACATTAGCTTGAATGTAAAAACCTAAAACTATAAACTTTCAGAAGAAACACAAGAAAACTCTATGACATTGATTTAAACAAAGATTTTTTATTATGTGACACCAAAAGCACAGTCTACACAAGGACTATTTTTAACAAATTGAACTTTATCAAAATGAAGAGTTACTCTTAAAAAAATATCATTAAAAATATTGAAAAGCAAGCCATAGATCAGGGTTGGGTATTTGTCAGCTGCTCAAGACTTTGCATGTAGAATTTATAAAGACCTCTTAAAATTCAGTAATATGACAAAAACCACATTAATGGCCAAGACATGACACATGGATGGCAGACACATACAACGATGCTCAATATAATTTATCTTTAGAGAAATACAAATTAAAAGTAAGGTAAGATGCCACTGTACACTTATTAGAATGATTAAAATTTAAATTGATCACAATAAATGCCAACAAAGACATGGTAGAACTGAAATTGTCCTAAAATCTGGTGAGGTTGGCAAATGGTACAATAACTTTGCAAAAGAGTTTTTCAGAAGTTAACATATATGTACAATGCTAAACTCTGAGGAGAATGAGATGGATCTGAAACTCCCACATATTGCTAGAGGAAATGGATAATGTTATAGTCACTTTAGACAATAGTTTGACAATTTCTTACAAAATCAAACATGCACTTAAAATAGGACTCAACAATCTCACTTTAAGTATTTTACATAAATAAAATGATAAAGTATGTTCAGAAAAAAATCTGCATGTGAATATTTATAAAAGTTTTATTTGTAATTATATAAAAATTTAAAGAGACAATCAGCTCTCACCTCAGAAATGGATAAATAAACTTAGCATCAATTCACACTATTGAACTGTATTTGACAATAAAAAGGAATAAATTATTGCCAAATACAACTCCATGGGGTAAATATTAAATATACTTTAGTAAGTGAAAGAAACCAGATTCAAAATTTTATATTCTTTTTGATTCCATTTTAAGATATTCTGGAGAAGTTATAAATGTAAGTAAGCCCTAGGTCAGGGGTTGCCTGGGGTTGACACTTGGAGGAAAAGTTAAAGTAGACCTTAGCTTTTGTTAGAATGAACTATTCTGTATCTTGATTGATGTGGTGTTTTATGACTGCATGCATTCATAAAATCTCATGGGAACTTCCAATAATTATAGTTAATGTTACTGTGTACATTTTATATTATAATAAACAGAAAATATGCATCAAGTTGAAAGATAGAATTGTGGATTTTTAAATATTCATTTAATTGTTTTTATAAATATTTCTCTGAAATAAGTTCCCATTGCCTAATAATAAATAAGATGAAACTTTTTAAAAAGACCCACAAAGACTAGATCAGGGTTTTTAAAACAATGAATAGTTCTTATGCATAAGATTAATGATTCCCAAGTTTGTGAATGCATCAAAGATTTATGATTATTAAAAATAATGTCTCCACTTACTCACTTACTTTCCTATTGTTTGATTTAGAAATTCTACTTATAGATCTAATCCATTGGTTTATGAGCATGAAATAATTATGTGTGTGTATGTATGTTAGATGGAACCCCAGGTTCTGACTCATGGTAGGACACTACTGTACTATTGAGTCTCCAGCCCCTGAAATTGAGGTTAGGAATACAAAATACCCGCAGTGACAACAACAGTTAAATAAATTATGATAAATTTGTTATTAAAATAGTTTAGAAGTATGATTTGGATTGACATGTTTTGATGCAAAAGGTTTCTAGGATAATTGTTAAATAAATGCAAGTTACAAACTAATTAAAATGACTTTCTTAATTATTTAATAGATGGTAGCTAATTGCTAAGTACTTTATCTAGAATGTCTCACTTAATAGCCAGGCCAGCCATAACTATGATGTTAATTCTGTTATTAGCCCTATTTTAACGATGGAGAAAACTGAGGAAAGTAGTTGGGTGTGCCTCTTCCGATCATTGTCCTATTGGGATACTCCAGGTTTCTTCACAATAACATTTCTCTGTCTCTTGGACACCTCAAAACCACTTGGAACTACTTAATCTGTAAGATGTCTGTGATTGCAGATTAGCATCTCTGGGAGCTGTCCTGACCTCTTTGGCCTACAAGCTTCAAATATAGCAGCAGCTCTGGAATCTGGCTTCTTACTTAGTTTATTTTAATCCCAAGGATGAGCTCTGATATGTGGTATGGCACAAGGATATAAGCAAGAGGAAGATTGTGGAATTAGAGGAGGAAGCTATTTAAATGAAAACAAAATGAAAAAGCAAACTCTTGTGTAGAATGTGCTTTTTTGCTTATCTCATTTAGAGACACTGTTGTTACAAGTTCAAAGGGGAATCAGCATGAAGGAAAGCAGGGAAGGGACACTGGGCAAGTAACCTATGACTCAGACTTTACTCTTAATTGCCACCATGTACAGAGTAAAGAATAGCCAATTATAGGAAGCTTACATAGAGTATCAGGACAACTCACAATACAAACATCATTTGTGTATGAAGCAATCTTTTTCCTTAATGTCCATAAGTCAAGTTTGAATGTGGAGGAAGTTTTATCTGTCTGACATCCCAGGATGATCTCTGTTCCTAATTAGCTGAACATCTGATTTTGACACTTCAAATGACACATGCACTTCAGTTTTCTAATTGTAGATGAGTACAGCAATGTAATACATAACCATGTAAGCACATCTGAAGTTATAGAACCATATATAAGTGTATAACCATATGTGTCTATGTGTGTATATGTAAATGTGTGTGTGTGTTATTAGAGTGGTTACAGGCAAGAAAATGTCTAATTAGTATCTGAGCCAACTATAAGAAAAGAAATAATCAGAAAGGAAGTAGTCTATAGCAAAACAATACAATATTATTCCTTGGGCCTTGGGCCCCAGAGCCTAATGATAGAATTTTAAAGCCTCTTTTCCTTAGAAAACGTGGGAATCAATAGCCTTCGACCTTTATTGTAGTAAACTTCTCGATGCTCTCCAAATTTCCAACTGAGCTCCAGACTGTCCCCTGTCACACTTCCCCCACACTGGAATAGCTCCCTGGATTCTTAATCAAGCTCTCTACTTTCCCATCCAAGTATCATTAGGGAAGTGATTTTGCCTGTCCGTTGCTTGTCTGCCACATGCTACACAGAGTAAAATGGAGAAAACTATCTATCTGCCTTCTAGGGCTAATATGAAGATTAAATGACACAAAACAATCACAAAATACCAGGTACCAATATATGATCAATAAATATAAAACAGTAAAATTTATTTGCAGATTTCTGTTTTCTGCTATTCTACTCTAAAGAAATTCAGTTCTCTTCAGTGTTTGCCTCATGTAGATGTGCCTGGGACAACTTCCTGATGGATCCACACATGTAGAACATGAGAAGGAGAAACTGCAAGGGCATAGCTACTGAGGACTGTTGGTACTTGAGTAAATGAATGGAACAGATACAGCAAATACATCAGACAGGGCCAGAAATTCTTTTAACATACTAGTGTGTTCATGCAAATCACCAGATGACACCTCCATGTGGACAAAGTACCCAATTGTGGCCCCTCTAGGAGACAGATTCTCAAAGATATCCCCTCTTCTGTGCTAAAGCAACCCCTCCCAGTACAAAGGGTTTAGCAGTTATAGTCTAGGCTGGATTTCATTGCAAAAAAAATTTTTTTGAGCTGTTCATAGCCTATTCAATTGTGACTAGGGCCTAGCATTGCTCTAGAAAAAAATATTAATTTAAAAACAATTATATAAGTTATAAATGCAAAATATGGAATTTAGAACATATAAAAAAGTAGAAAGTAGAAACACTTTTAATTCCCATTTCCTACAATTAAGTGCTATTTTTGTTTTTATTCATTTATTACTCATTTATTTATTTTTGTGGTGCTGGGCATTGAACCCAGGGCCTCATGTTTGCTAGAAAAGCATTGTACCACTAATCTATATCCTCAGTGCAAAAGCTGGGTTTTATATGTATCTTATATATCTTTTTTTCTGTACTTGGATCTTATTTATCTCCATGAACATTGTTATCAATGACATCCTGGATTTTAGAGGATTCTTGAGAAGTATCCATATTTGAATCAAGATTGAATGGTTGTGTCTTGAATTTCCTGGCCTTGATTACCTTGAAGAAGAAAGTAAGAAGTTAAGATGCAGTTAAAAAAGTCACACATTTTTCTCTTCACCCACGCTGTATCCTCCCAAGAATCTCATCTCTTTTCTTACTCCTACTTATCTCCTATAACCAATTCCTGTGGTTGGAGTCACCTCTTCCTACTTGCTTAGGACTAGGAAATCAGCTATTCACTTTTATCCAGCATAAATGAGGTGGTATCAGGAAACAACAGAAGAGAGGAAGAGCTGGTATACTCAATGGCAAAGTTGAGTAGAAGGTTCTCATTGGGTAGGAAGGAAGGAGGAGGATACAAAAAGCTTTCCTGGTGCAACAGCTCTGAGAGAATGTTTGGATTATTTGACTGAGGAGCAGAGAAGTCTCAGAGCATGTGCATTTCTGTGTGCCTGAATAGGTCAGCCCTTGTGTGTGATCTGTTTGCACTACAGCATCGGCCTTTTGCAGTGCTCCATGACTTGCGCATGAATGTGTGCATCAGTGTGACAAAGAGCACAGACTCTGTCATTTACCATTTCTCTAAAGGGAAGTACTTGTGCGCCGATTTGCTCAGGGCATTATTGGTAACTTAGGTCTCTTATGACTTCTATTGATGACTTTTTGTGTAGAAAACATTTCCCCCATTTTATAGAGGATAATCCAGAAGTTCCTTGTGTTTTAAATCTTTAGCCAATTAGAAAACCACAGAGCCAGAATTTAAAGCATATCTGTGTTAATTGATCCCAAATTTCTTATTAAATTATTTCCTTGCTTTGATTAATTCAACAAATCTTCATTATTTAGCTTAGAATGTAATAAATCTTTAAAGTCTCTGAATTTACTTTCTTCACTATGATTAGAAATATCTTTAGTTTTTAAAAATGGTGGGAAAAAAGTTTATATGTACTAATGGGCAGAGTTTAGTTTTCTTTTCATCTGCTGAACTCTCTGTGTAACTCCAGCTATTTAGTCTTCTTAAAGTATTGTATAAAAAAATAGTTTCCATAAACATTGATGTGACTGCATCACTATAGTATGCTGATTTTAAGTTCTTTGGGTATATGCTGATGAGTACGATAACTGAGTCTAATAGTGGTTCTACTCCAAGTAGGGATGGGAAAAACAGTAGAATGAAACAAACATAATTTTCCGATATTCATATATGAATATACAACCAGTGTAACTCCTATTATGTAGAAGCACACAAATGGAAAATTATACTCCGTGTACTTATAATATGTCTAAATACTTTCTACTGTCCTGTATAATTAAAAAGAGCAACCAAAAATTTTTTTCAAAACTAATTACCATTTGGAAGAAAGACATTCCCATAGAATACCCACCTTGATATAACTGTGGCTTACAGATCTCAGCTGCCACTTATCTGCACTGAAGGCCAATTCAAAACAGAAAAGTTTAAGTTTATCTCCTTCTTCACAGTTGATATAGGTCAGTCGTCCATACACCACGACTTCCATCTTCCCTGTATTATCTTGTATTTCATAATAAGTGCAATCTTCCCTCACATTTTTCTGAAAAATATAATTAACACTCATCTTCTGAGAAATGTATCAGGACCTCTTAGATCTATGAAAAATAAAGTGTATATATGACAGTGTTCATCTATGACAAGGTAAATAGAGTGTTAGGTTCTGAACCACAGGTATCAAATAGCTTAAGATATTTTCAACCAAACTTCTCTCAAGTTTTCCTTATTTAACATCTTCCTCTTTTAGATTTTTCTAGAAGATTTTATTATCTTCCTGATTTTTACTGTTTCCACATTGGCATAGTTGAGATTTCCTAAGGAGGTGAATGGAGAGAAATCTGATTACCTTAGTAGATTTCTTTGATACCTCCACAAGAAAAGAGAAGATGAAAGACAATTTATGGCTCACTGGGAGCCTGAGAAAGACTATTATTATAACTCATTAAGTAGATTATGTTATCTCAATATACAACTTCTTTTTCCATCTTCTCCCTTGATTTGTTCTGTTCCAAATTTTAAATACACATGATCTAGTCCCATAGTCTTTGGTTTGTATTTCACTATACTAATGAATTCTACAGCTATATAGCTGTGTGTGTGTGTGTATACGTGTGTGTGTATATGTGTGTGTGTGTGTGTATATACACAAACATACAATAGTTTAAACAGATTGTACAGAAAATAGCACAAGTAAAAGGAAAAAGACACCTTCATCTGGGTGTGGTTGTACAGGCCTATAATCCCAGATGCTTTGGAGGCTAAGGCCAAATGATCAGAAGATCAAGGCCCAGCCTTGTCAACTGGTAAAATCATGATAGATAGATATAGATCCATCTAGATAGATAGATAGATAGATAGATAGAGCAATGAAGATAGCTCAGTGGTTGAGCAACCGTGGTTTCACTCCCCACTATCAAAAAGAAAATAAAAAGACCATCTTCAAAGAAATATATAGCATATTTACGCACTTTCAACATTAGCAGTTAACTCAACTAAGGGTACTATTTACATGATGTGTTGGGACTGAACTAAGTCTAAGAATTCACCAAGCTTTCTTTGCATTTCATCGTCCTTTGGAAATTGAGAGATTAAACTACATGTTTCTAATCTACAACTTCTATGTTTCTCTTATGATTTAATGCAGAAGAAAGTTGTCAACAGTCTCTTAATGAAGAGCAATGAATGGGGAAGAGTGAGAGCGTTTTAGAGTCTAGCTGATCAGAATCTGAGCTCACTGTTAGATGTCACCACATCCTAGGGCAGAGCAATCTATTTAGTTTCTTATTCTGGCTACCACAACCACATGTAGATTTGGGACGTCAACTCTTTATTTACAATTAAGTTGTCACTGATACAGATGTGAAAAACTCAAGCAAAATCCTAATGCTGTATGTGTTGATATGAACTATACATTGTTATAAACCACGGTGGCTATTAAAACATCAGAATAGCTGCTAAAATGCTAAAGATTCTTGGTGAATCTCTTTCTGAAGAACTTTCCTGGTGATATCCTGAAAAGAGAAATGTTCTGAGACATACTATGCCTACTCTGAAGCAGGAAGTGGGTCAATGAGGCCCTGATTTCCTGTGTTCAGTAAACTGGCCCAACTCCAGTTGACAAGTTAAGATGCTTAAAATCTGGGTTTGCAGAAGAAATTTTATGAAATAGTCTTGTGGCTTACCTTACACACTATGTACACCCCATTCACGTATTTTACTGTACATCGTGAGCAAAGATACTCAATTTTAGGAGTTGCATTGGCATTTTGAACCAGTCTGTATGAGACTTCCATCTTTCTGTCAGCACTTACATCAGACACACTTGAAGCACTGTATATTTCCAGGAACCCATTTTGGCCAACATACTTTGATATGGCAATAACTTTCTTTGGGATGAATTTGTCCTTCAAGTTGATGTCAAAAACCTTCACTCGGAAGAATTCAGTCTCAGTAGCCACCGTAGCATGAAACATCTTTTTCTCACATTCTCTGAACTCATATGTAAATGGTTCTGTTGCTTTCAACACCATCACTTCTTTGGGACCCTTCTGGTAACCACATTCGTTGGAAGAAGCTTCTTTAGGTATAGTTGTCAATATTGGTTTCTACATAGAAAGTACACAGAAAAAACACAAGCACAGTTAAGACAGGCCATCCAGGGTCACTGTCTAGTGAGAGCCCTCTCAGGTTCATTGTTGATTTTCAAGGAATCTTAAGAAGATTCTCAATGTTATCCTCAAGGAAATATTAACTGGACAGAGTTGGGGAAAATTTAGACAACGATGGCAGATAGTATAATTTAGGTAGTAAAAAAAACTAAAAAGATTTAGATAGTAATTTCAACTGGTACTAATCCTTATAGGGGCATTTTAAAGAATCAAATCACAAAGCCCTTTCCAAGAAATCAGTGGTGTATTGCAAAAGAGTCTGTAAGGCAGACACTGGAAGAGCCCCTAGAACTTTCCTACTCTGAACAGGTCCAGGCTGAAGGCTTTTCAGTTTGAATGATAGCAGGCATTGAGGGGAATCATGGAACTGGAAGTTAATCATGAAGAACTTGTCTTTGACCACATTTCTCCACAGTGCCCTGCAGTCTTCCTGAGTTTCAGGACAGCAATTTGAATTAAAAGGAGTCTGCTGATCTGGAAGAAGTAGTATGGAGGTGACCATGGGAGTTCTAGGAACCAGCAGATGGATATTCTCCATAGATTAGCAGTGCTCATTGAGATCTAACCTTGAAAGTTCTATAGAATATGACCTGTGAGGGATGGGGTTTCACTCTGCCTTCTCTTCAATGTGGTCAAATACTTTCCTACATCAGGATATTCATTCCCAGCACCCATTAAGCAATAACAAAGAACCCATGATGGTGACAATGACACTTGACCAAAAGTGTACAGAACTTGAGAAAGAAATTATATAATTCTCCACAGGGGATAAAAGAAAAATTGAGGGATACATGTTATGTTCATTGCAGGTGTAGGGAATACCGAAAGTAACATAAAGCCAGATAATATGAAATTATTTCTATAATGAATAGAATAATCACATAATTTTTCACATATGATAAAATTATTTAAGTCTATATTGGCTGATTGAAGCTAATCACTTCAAGATATGTTAAAAAAATTTTGAGCCGGGCGCGGTGGTGCAAGCCTGTAATCCCAGCACTCTGGGAGGCTGAGACAGGAGAATCGCGAGTTCAAAGCCAGCCTCAGCAATGGCGAGGCGCTAAGCAACTCAGTGAGACCCTGTCTCTACATAAAACACAAAATAGGGCTGGGGATGTGGCTCAGTGGTTGAGTGCCCCTGAGTTCAATCTCCAGTACTGAAAAAAAAAAAAAAAAAAAAAAGAATTTAGAAAGCCTGGGTTATATAAGAATACATGCAATGTGACCCAACCTGGGAAAAAATGATATTTCTTACATATACATAACAAAAAGAAGACTGTACACTTAAGTTTGGCATGTAATAGAGAAAAAATTCCAGATAGTTAAATTTTAATTACTTTTGTCCATGTATCTATTTTTCATAAATTTTCTAAGATGGTTCCATCTGTGTAGTAGAAAATAATGAAAGAAAATGAATTGCAATAGATTCCAGTTGGCTCTGTATTTCTACACACTATTTTACCCAAAGATACCATTTATGTGTTGCAGTGAGGAAGAAATAGAAATGTAAACCAAAACACAAAAATATAACCAAGTAAGCTAATGTCTCATTTTACTGCTTATGGAACAGGGAAGATTAGGTGTTCACTAATAGTCATAGATTATCCTGATGGAGTGGAGTATTATATGAATTAGAATTCAAGTTTAAGGTAGGATCTCAAAAGATACCCATTAAAAATGACAATTGAACTAAATAAATATGTTAGAAACTCTTCCAAGTTTCTGTTAATTTCTGTCATTATATTGTGGGAACAGGAAACATCTACCGTGAGTAAGTGACTGCTGTATGATGTTGAAGTCATCAGAGGAGTCTGGAGACTGGTAGATGGCATGGCTGGATGAACCTGCAGAATCTGGATTCTGTTGGATGGTTCTGTTGGAGGCACCTGAGAAGACTGGAGACTGGTAGATGGTATGGCAGGATGAACCTGCAGAATCTGGATTTTGTTGGATGGTTCTGTTGGAAGCACCTGAGAAGACTGGAGACTGGTAGATGGTATGGCTGGATGAACCTGCAGAATCTGGATTCTGTTGGATGGT